>WEDG01004885.1:0-159343 GCA_017591395.1 Schistocephalus solidus | reverse complement strand
GATCTTATCTTCTGCAGAGGTTGTCAGCCATTGTCAGTGTCACCTTTAGACCCACTTGGGAGTTCAAACCATGCTATAGTTCTTTCTTCACTAGAAATTGAGGCTGATGACACGTTTTCTAAAAATATAGCTTTTTCCACGATTTCCGATCAGAAAATATGGGGGAATTACTAACACATCTTAATTCCCACGATTGGACTAACTTCTTTCTATGTTTGGATGTTAATGTTTGCAGTGAGACATTCTACCAAGTTCTAGGTCCACTCATTTCTCGTTTTGTTCCTCGTAAGAAAATAATTAATGTCAAGGATGAAGTCTACCTTCCTTTATCCTTCCGCCGTAGATTGCGTAGACTCTCGCGCCGTTTTCATCGACTTAATGACACTTCCGTCCTGCCATTGATCCAGCAAATCTTTGAGCAGGCTAAGAGGCTCTCTGACGAAAAGCGACTAGCTGAAGAGGTTAAATTTGCCAAAATCCCTTCGTACAATGTTGCAAAACTCTTTTCGCAAACAGTAAAAGCGCAGAGAAAAACTCAGTCCCATTTTGTTTCTGATATGTCCCATTTTGTTTCTGATATACGTAAACGACTGCCTAGATTGTCTGACATGCGAGAAGGTAATATTCGCTGACGATCTGAAGTTATGGAACTCGATTGAAAAACCGGAGGATGCGCGGAAATTACAACAAAACTTAGATCGCTTGCAAACATGGTGTGATGAGTGGCTGCTGAACCTTAATCTAAACAAATGCCAAATAATCCGACTGCGGTCAAGTTCGAGAAGGATGATTAGGTTTGAATACCAGTACTTCATCAGTGGTCAGCAACTCCAGGAGGTAAATATTCTAAAGGACTTGGGTATATGGATAACACCAACTCTCAAACCATCGTCGCACTGTGCGAATATCGCCAAGAAAGCTTTGTGTATCTATGGCGAAATCAGGAGGTCCTTCGTTAATTTTGACGGAGAGCTTTTTGTGCGCGTGTTTGGAACATTTATCCGGCCGGTGTTGGAATATTGCGTTCAGGTGTGGCGCCCTTGGACGAAACATGACTACGCTCTGCTGGAGAAAGTTCAACGGAGGGCAACGAAACTAGTTAGTGGATTGGAATGTCTACCCTATGAGGGCCACCTAGAAAGACTTAAAATTTTTCCTCTCTCTTATAGGCAATACAGAGATGATATGATCTTAGTCTTCAAACTGGTCAGAGGAGTTGATTGTGCTCTTCAGATGGCCAACTTTTTTGAATTGGCAAACATGACAAGTCTCCGAAGACACCCATACAAACTTAAAAGAAAACACGCCAAACTTGAAGTGCAGGCCAACTTCTTTTCCCAACGTGTAATTGAAGAATGGAACAAACTGCCAGCTTCGGTTGTTCAGGCTGAAAGCGTTGAAATGTTTAAAAGAAGACTTGATGCATTTTTACTTGATGGAAATATATTGAGTCGACAGCAATGATCGATATGCTAAAATGACTATCGCAATGTAAAATTTGCTTGATTTGCTAGCGTCTATCTGTAAATAGGGTTTTCAAAGGCTCTGCCTATCTCCCTTATATATACTGAAATATACTGAAATCTAAGCGGTGCCATTTAAGGTACCATGCTATATACTTGTTGTTTTTGCTTCATATTAATGACATTTCATCTGCAATTAAATACTTTAACTCTTTTATTTACGCAGAGGATCTTAAATGCATGTATTTCTCCTCTAAATATACGACCAATGCTGCTTAGAAGAAATCCATACAGATTTGCATGCTCTTTCCGCGTGGAGTTGAATGTGGCAAATGAAATTCTCAACCTCTATGCGTCGTTACATGTGTTTTGAGCTTGACAGGCTACCACATCCAGTTATTGTTCAACGCATCACCATCACTGTCTCAGGTTTAAGCTACACCAATAATTTTGGTCACTCGACTCATGCGGATAGAATTACGACCAAAGCTGCTCAGATTTGTGGCTTCATTTCTTAAAATTTATATCTCCCTGAAATTAAATTAAAACATTATCGAATGTTTATCCTTCCCATGCTTGAATATTGCTGCCCATTTTTTGGTGTAATGACCGAGTCTAGCCATTCTAAAATTGAAAAGATCTAAAGATATTTTACTCAGAAACTCTGACCGTCGACACTTTTATCTACCCTACTCGAAGAAGTGCCGGCTAACTAACGTTAAATTGCTATGGGTTCGGAGACAGGAAGCTGGCTTCAGCCTCATTCTCCGCCTTAATAATAGTTCAAATATACTCCAAATTTCAGCCCGAAACCCCGTTTGTTGTCCATACAACCCACGTTATTCTTAACTGAATATACCTGCTCTTATATCCTGCACGTCTAAACGCTATGTATTCGGTGCTTCGGAGTATTGCTTTCTTTAGAATAACCCGCCAATCGATATAAGGTTAGCAACTAACGTGTCTGCTTTCAAACTAAGACTGCACATCTATCTTAACACTGATTCAATTGATCAGTTATTTTCCTCATTCGTTCCGAGCAGATTTTTCCGTGATCCCGAGAAAGGACTTTCTGAAATTAACACGAGCAGTTCGAAAGTATGCTTCCATGCCTCGTCTTCTCCGTGAACTAAGATGTATTCATAACTCATCCCTCAGTCAAATAATCATCAAGCCATCGGGTCATATTGGCGCGCACATTGTAGAACTATCCGGTTCGTTTGCCGATAACCATCATCAGAATACCATTCTGACTACTGAGATGTCCAGGTCTCATCTTCTCTGTTGCTTCTCACGCAAAATAACACCCCTGAGCGCAATGTATTGAGTTCTTCTTATTCAATTGCCAGATAACACAATATCGTTTCATACTATGCTCATAAGCAACCTAGAATGCTGCTTCATATCATCTCGTGGAGCAGTTTGATTTTCTCCTGCACCTTTTTTTCTAAAAAAACGATATTTGCAGCAGTTTTTCGTTCCCTCTCGATTTTGACCATAATTGTGAACTATTGATGACCCCGTTGGTACCCTCGGTCTTTCCGTTTCTTCTCTTTGTTGTCCCGCTGCAAACTACTGGAACCTCGTTAAACATTGCCTCTAACCCACCATAGGGTGATGGTGTTGGTGGCCTTTAGCTTGCTTCCTGGTGTCGAATAAACATAGACTGTTGAAAATCGTGGCGGTTTTCTCCATTTTCACCACCTTGTCAATAGTCTCAGCAATCAAAAATGAAAGTATCATGGAAGAATCACTGGCACTTCGAAGAGAACCTTCACAACATCTACGGTGTTATCCTCGTTCGACCCTAAGCATACTGATGATGGCCACGATGGGTTCCCTTGTCAAGCATCCTTTGCGGTTAACCCTATAGCTTCTAGGTTTGCTCCTGGGCGTCCGTGTCTAGAGTTCTGCCTTGCCACCCCAGATTCATTAATCCCAGAGACAGCTGACGTGGACGTGAATGAGCTTCCTTGCTTGCTTCTTGTGCACTGTTCACGTTTATAACCTCAAGAATATCAGTGAAATAATTACGGATCTGTACATCTTCAGGTTCTCGGGGAGTTGGCGTAAGCACCTGTTCCAAACAGCGTCCTATAGCGGGCCGGATTACTGACTGGCTTTGGGGATAAGGTGGTCACTCTATCATCGATCTTAATATTCCTTGAAATTTACCAAACGGTTAACGCCAAGGCACCAGAGTATATGCCACTCGGGCACTGAAGAAGATTTGGTTGACTTCGAAAAACTATTATTAATAGCATATATCTGCAGGTAATGTGTCAGGCTCTCAAAAACCCATAATATGAAGATATGACATACATAACTTCGAAACTATTAGCAAGTGGTATAGTAAAGGACACCCGAAGTCGTCCGATATCCACTGGCAGAACGAAACCGGGTGATTTAGTGCACAAATTGTGTGCAGCACAGATTTCTTGAAGAAGAACGTCAATTAGGGAGGCAAAAAAGCTAATGATCATTTTATCTGGTGGACGAAACCGTAGGTTAAATATCGATCAGTGTCAGGGTGAGTTTCTCTATGCTCCTGACGCCTTTGTTCAAATAGAGGAAATTTAGCTGGTCAACAAAAGGAATTCTGCTCTATAACTCCCAGTCAACATTAATCCACAACCCACATTTTCTTCAGGGCTCTGATGAATCAAGGTTAGTGCCATTGACCTTAATTTCCCCTGTGAACCACCGTGGACATAAAGAGGAAAATGCTGCTGCTGGCACAATGTCACAAACCAGAACGAATGTGCACAACACAATCCAGCCGTACACACATAGGTAAAAAGTGAAACCAACTTGTACCGGCAATCATCGGAGGGCATCTCTCTGTCCATGGCGCTACCCAGGCCACTTTTAACGAGTTGATAACTTAAGAGCCATTTTAAGGCACTTATTACGTCATCATATCCATATTTAGGAAACTGAAAGCTTCCAGTACAGCACTCCATCCCCAATCTTAAGTCCAGCCGACAGCGAACAAACTTGCTTAGGGGTTCATCTAACTTAAAAGTCCTTCAGACACAGTGCTTTAGAAAGGCTCTTGCCTCTCAGACCAGCTTGCTGACCGACCGGAACACCGAGCATACTACAATGGCTGCTCAAACTGCTGCTGCCTCGATCAAATTAGATTCACGTCATTCCACCTTCATGTGTACGGGGTCAAATCACACCCCGTTTCTTCGTTATTTCTGGAAAGCTGAATGCATACAAGACAGAAGGCTGGTTGTAGGCAGGATGTGTATTGAGCGTGGGAAAAAACACGAGTGGGGAGGCTTGTACACACAGTGGCATATATGGAATGGGGAAACGATGAAGACTGAACGGTGAGCAGTATAAACATTGGAAGTCTAAACATGTCCGTGACCTTTACCGTTCGCTTGTTGCGTGCATTTGGCGTCATTTTCAGGCAGTACGGCCGGCAATGCGAGAAACAACAAGGAAGGCTTTTTGCTGCACGGCTCCTGGAGCGCTCTAAAATGTTTACAGGGGTCAACAGTGCATTGATTAATTTTGACTTTTGAGGCCCACAGTAAATTGCTAGAAAGATTGAGTTGAAGCGCAGCAAAAACAGGTGCATGATAAAGATCGTCCGAACAAAAGCCGAGGCCACAGGAGAGTACTACTGAATTGCGGAGGCTGATGAGACCTACGTCAATGTTGCTTTCGATGATCCTGACTGTCGAAAGACAGAGAGAGAGAGCTACGCTTTATTTTGAAAGTAAAATTCCAAAAATTTCAGCAAAAAGTCCTCCATTCACCGTGAAGAATCGTCCTTGAATGCGTCTAAAAATATTGATAAATTTGGACTTCCTTCAAAATGGTGTCAGCGTCGTGCGCTAATGACCCCATTTTTGCTGTTCGAATAAACGAATAGGGTTAAAATACAGTATATAATGTGTGAAATAGGCCAATCGACGTACATATAAGAGGATTCACATGCGAACGGAGAACAGAAAAGATGGTGGCTCAATTTCAAAAGCCCGCGCCTGTGACGACGTCATCATGGTTCGTGAGATAAGTCAAATGCTGTAAATTACAGGTTAGTGGCATGCGGTGATCCTTGCCAACCTTTTCATTCGGCAAAGTTCATCGCCCTGTCAGCTTGCAATCGCAGAGAGACATTCGTGCGGAGAGGAGGGAATCGTTCGGTCCTGGGACTGGACATATAGATTAGTAAAAATATTGGCATAAATGCTGCACAGGCGACAGTTTTCAAACTAACTAGAATACCGCATCGCACATACCCAAAATATGTTACAGATGAGCTTGCCATGGATATTTTACATTGATCTTGCCACCAAAAGCATACTTGCTTATTATATTGAGGTAGGCATGTTATATAAAGGATGAATTTCCGGTTGAGCGCAATATAATTCTAGGTGAAGATTAGGTTTCAGCAAGGGTTGGCTAAAGAATAGGGTTAATTAAGTAGTCAGGCGTAGTGTTACTTTTCCCTGCCGCAGAACTTGCTATCCAATTCAACCTTCTCTAACTAATAACCTTGGAGTTCCTGTTAGCTGATCGTTTACACGCCTCTAATTTGCATATTTCATATTGCGCGTCTGTTCGAGCACCTCACTAGAGTATTGAAACAGAATAATGCTAAAATGCGAGTATTTTCACTGCCTTCCACAAACTCCGTTAAAAGTCCCGCTCATCTGCCCTACTGATACAACTAATACACCTCTCTTCCCGTTTTGCAGGAGTACCTGTACTCTATATTATCAGTGGATTTACACATTAGATCCTTGCCATTTATTCAAAAACAAAGGCCGACAGTCTCCTGGTATCTTAGAAAATCCCTTCATATAATATCGTTCACATGTCTTCGTATTCAAAACCACGCGCCTTTACCTTGAGCAAAATCCAATTTCCTTGAGTACAGCTCGATTCCCAACATAAGTACCAAAAAATTTAGAAATATGCACACACAGGAGTAAGCCCACTTAAACAAAACATAATCTACTTATCGAGACTCAATTTACGTCAGAGGTCCATGTAGTAAACCTGTAAGCATGGATACATGTAACGCACAACTAGAGTCATTCTATGAGACAGTAATAGTAAGAGGACCGACCCGAGCTACAAAAAGAACCAAGTACTAGAACGAGCCCAGCAAACACAGCTTCAGCTATACTTTCACAAGAGAGGGTTATTCACAAATACTATTCCTCTCTTACACTCATTTTAAAACATGAAAACGAAGAGGAATAAAGAATCGTTCAGCAGCGAATGTGAGGCTCCACCAAATCCTTTAGGCGAAAAACGCATCAGCCTCGGATGATGTAGCGGGTCGAGAAGAAGGCGGTATTTTCTGATTATAAAACATAGATATATATATGTATATGTGTGAGCATCGTAATGAATCAAAAGAATACAAAAGGTCTAACTACTCATAATAAAAACGGGATCTCATATATTAAAAAAAACGAGGGATGGGGAAGGCAAACACAACTGACTCGTGGGAACCAGGCATAAGAAAAAAATAAGGGGGAAAATCAAAATGCATTTGGTGCGGTTGCGTCTGCGTGGTTGTACAAGTGGACGTGGGGGAAATACGGAGTGCTAATCCCTGGAAGAGTGCTCAGTAGCACAATTAAGCAGTCCCTCAGTACCCTGCATCGGACGCATAGCCGGTGAAGTTATCGGGAGGCCCTTGGTCGACGTCAGGCAATCTTTAAAATGAAAAAAAAACAGAACTTCAAAAAGAAGAAGATCGTGTTGCAAAAGGAAGATACCAACGCCGCTTTGAAGAAATGACACTGCCAAAAACATAAGGCGGTAATTAATTTCATCCATGTGCCGCGTGCTCATCGGTTATGCGATGACCCAAATAGACCACACAGGCAAAGGGCTATACAAACGCAGAGCTTTCACTTAAAAAGACAAGTGGCACGAGGACGGCAAATTTTGGCTCGCTTTCCGTCATTAGCTAGCAGTACATGGATGCCGGAAAAGAATGACTTAGCAATTTGGATTTTAAAAAGTGTAGAAAAGTGGCAACCATGGGCATGCATTCCTTTGAATATGTAAAAAAGAAATACGACGAGATTTGAAACCGAATCGGTTGAGTGACGGGCTCGATTCTTAGGCGGCCAGCCCGTAGATGGAGCGTTATCGGATATTAGCGCAAATAAACCATCAAAGGGAGTTCTAAAGTCCCTTTTCTATGTCCATAACAGCTCTATGCTATTCTCTGATAGTCGTTATACCCTCACCTGTAAAAAATTATGACCAGGAACTCCAAGACAAAACAGGAGTGTACAGGCACAGGTGAAAGCGACTTGCGCAAATGCTAATATGCCATCACAAGTGTTAGTATCTTTTTATGACCAATTTCGTGCTGTTTTCAACTGATTGACAAACTGAGATAGAGATCCAGGTCAAGAAGTTCACAGTACAGCCGAATTTCTTAATAAGACTGAAGTGTTTGCTTAAGCTGAGTGCATAGCCAAAGGCTGACAAAGATTTAATGACTTCTTCTGCGGCTGCGACAGGACAAAAGATAATCAGGGATGCTATCTCTTTCGGCACTGCAAAGTGCGTCTTCAATAGAAGTCAGGTGGCCTGGAAAATGCACACCAAACATTCTAACCATGCTATGTAAGGTAATTAGTCGCTATTGGACGCACCTGAGGCATTGCGGTTTTTCCCATTGATGTCTTGAAGGAGTAGTACTATTCAGATAGTAGCGTGGGGGAGTCTTGCGTATTATCTGCTCTCCCTCAGTCTCTCGGGTTCCGACAAAGATGAGATTGGGTTCAATGGTTGCTAGGATCTACGGAAGTTCTTAGTACGCGTTACGTGCCCTTGGAAGGACAGAATCAGACAACGTAAATCCAAACAGCGCGCCAGTTTCTTAACTCGGTAGAGAATTGGCGTTCTTACATTGCCCCCTCATACGGAATTCCAATATTTTGAATTATACACAGTTACCTTACAACTGGACTCCACTACGCTTCCTACGCTGGTAGCTGTAAATTTATAAGGTTATGCTGTTGACCTAATAAAAAGTGTGATTAACAGCTGAAGCCGTTAAGATATGAAGGATGGAGACCTATCCAAAAAAGTAAACATGCTAATATTTTGTTTGAGAGGAAAACTCGAGCACTCCTTATACAGGATAAACGCTTACGTCATAACAGCGTTTGTCAGACTGTTTCAAAGAGTAACTGTTCATGCGGAAGAACAGCCAGTTTGCAATATTGATGGACAGAAGAATTGCAGCGTAAAAAACGCCCATAGACGACGCAAGACTAATTGAGAAGTGGGGTTCTAAGTTAACTTCGATCCCATAATCGGTTTGGGCTTGCTTTCAAATCACTGACGGAAGTAAACACGTTTCGTCAGCCTGAAACTAGTAAACCCGTAAGCCACTATGCTAGAAGAAAGGAAAGGTTTGACAAACAAGGGCACATATCAAGAGTTAACGCAGAGAAAGGCAAAGAAGACCGGAATAACACTTTCTGGCCTATTTTTCCCTCGTCATATGGTCAACACCAAGCGCGAAAGACGTCTGCTTGTTCAGTGCCGATTAAATTCTCTATAACATTCAGACGGTAAATATGAAAGGATGACAACGGGAACCTACTTGAATGCTGGAGGGCGAACGAGAAGAGGCGAATCTCCGTTCACTTGGCGGTCTCCGGTTGGAAGGGATTCACACTTCGACGAAGAGCCGGTGTTGGAGGAAGCCGGAGGTCCACTGGAGTTGAACAGAAGGCGATACAAACGTGTATCGCTCTGTGTAGAGTAGTCCAGGAGAACTGGAAAAGGGATTCGGTTTGCCAATCGCTGGCGTCTGGAGACAATCAACCTCATCCTGTGAAATAAAGAGGAATTTAATCGAATTAGTTTAGTAAAACTTCATCCCAGACGAGGACAAACAACAAGTGCCAATGTACTTTAGTTAGATTAGAGGCCTCGTTTAAATGATAACAAACACGCACTATCGCAAATAGTTATTTTGAGACAATGAGAGAAAGAAAACAAATATGTTTGTATAGACCCTGAGTAGTGGATCAGGTAGTTTGAAGATTTGTTAGGAAGAACAATGAAAGACCGCTTAGTTAGAGGACGTAAAAAAGCAAATAAGAAAAAAACGCCAACCACTGTTTAACATAGGGAGATTACTTTCCTTGGGTGCAAAAGGAAGAACATGCTTGCCTTGTTGTGATCATTTGCATAGCGCATACATGAGAGTAGACCTATTTGTGGCTTTTTAAGTTCCTCAGAAAATAAGTTCTAACTTCGGGAAGATCAGTATATTCGAGGTTCTACAGGCGCAGACCGAAATTTAATATGAATATTTGGACCGAATTCCATCAGTCACTGCGGGATAACCGCGTAATATTCACAAGCTGCTAATAGGCAGTCAGTAGGATCACCTACGTAATTGATTAACATACTGGCAGCACAGATACTAGCTAAAAAGTCCAGACACGTGTTTCGCCGATATTCTGCCGCTGCATGGCACAGTTGCGGGGGGTTCAGCTCGTCAGTGGTGGTGCTGGGGGACCCACTGATGAGCTGAACCCCCACAGCTGTACCATGCAGTGGCATAATATCGGCGAAACACGTGTCTGGACTTTTTAGCTAGTAACTGTGCTGCCAGTATAGTAAATAATTTCTCAAGTAGACTTTTTTCATAACAATACCCACCTGGGAGGTAGCGGGGTAAAGGGTGGATTATGACATCTTCTACAAAGGACTGCCCAAAAAAGTGCAGTATTTTTTGAAAAATGGGATTCCGAGGAGTCTGAGAGTCTCATAACCTCACATGGAAGGGATTTTGACAGCCAGTCCACAGACCTTGTTGGCAGTCAAGTAGTGAAAAAACCAAGCATTTACGATGACGTAACATGAAAGAAGAGGATGCAAAAGTTCGTTCTAAGCCTATGTGAAATGGTTAATGAACCGAAACACAAGCATAGATAGGCAAGACTCAGAAGTGGAACCCGAGTTCGCAGCTGCAGACCATAGAACCACGGGTGAACGCTCATAGAATGCCAGGCTCAAGGACTTTCTGCATCCGACATAGGACTATGACCGTCGAACGTGCTCAAATAAACAAAAACGGTACTTTTTGGTTTCTGTTTCTATTTTTTTCCAATAACATTGATCTACTCGGGATTATTTACCATCATACAAACACGTGTGGAGGCTAAATAGTTGAGATTCTAAGCAAAATGGGCTAAATGGGTGCATGCCACTCCAACGTGAGCTGCAAGAGCGTGAGTAATTGGCAACCGGATTCGGGTTAAATTCCAGATTTTCTTAGCCTGGCGTATTTAAAAGTGCGCGGGAGTGGCGACCCACGATCTAGCCTGATCACAGGTATGAGCATGCGGCATTTCAATACCACATCCTCTTAAAGTGGACTTTAGTTACTACCAGATGGCGATCGCAAATAATCCTTGCCGATAAACAAGTCCCCGTTATACAAAGAAATTCTGTAGGTCATAAGAGCGAACAGTCGAAGGTCAAACAATTGAACAGAGATCAGCAATTATCAACAACACTCGTAGAAACAGGTTATTTGACAATCAATACAGGAAAGTCGACAGATTTCCACAAAACTTGAACATTTTGAGAAAATCACGACAACGAGACATTGGAGTGGAGGAGAGATGTTGAAGAAACATGGAAGGGGACGCACCGATAAATGACTCGGACAACTGTTACAGCGGCTCGAAAGCGCACAACACCAGGCTGAGTCCTTAGTGGCCAGTGACCATTTGTGGTGGCTCCGTAATGCGGAGCGGAGAAGGCGGACGAAGCACCCAGTAGCAGGCCTCGACCCAAACTCGCCGTGACTGCCTGTTGGGAGTACCGAAAGCTGCCTAATAGCAGGATAAGGTAACTTTTTTGATAGGTCAGGGAGCGCCTGAAGGACTGCAGGCGCAGACAGCGTGCCGTCAGTTGTTTCACCTTGAAAAGACAGAAGGATAGGAATCTTAGCTGTGAAGCAAAACAAGGCAAGAAAGACAAAGGCAGTCGGAGGAGGAGGCGAAGCCAAACACGGACCTGGTCGGCCTATAGGTCTGCGCAAGGGCTGTTTACGCAGTGATGATTTCATATGCAACCTGCGATCGAGACCAATTATCTAAGGAAAACTACGTCTTACAACCGCCGAAGCCCAAATTAAACTTCCAAGATTTAAATGGAAAGTGGAAAATCAGATAGATCAGAGAATTTGACCAGCACAGGAAAAAATTCAACCGCCATCCAAAGGTAGACAAAGTGTTGACTTAAGCCTGAATCTGCTTCTAGTGAAGTGGACGCGCGCAGAATCTAGGTTTATCACGATTCGCCCCCACCGGGGTCCGACGGAAAGACGGGGTCAAGAAGACCGGAGATCAGTGAGGGGCAGTGCTCGAGGGAAGTAAATCAGGGTATTACGAGTTCTTCACACGACCTGGTTCCTAAATCCACATGTACCAGGCTTAAATTAACAGATCTCGGTTCTTACATGAGTGAGTGCATAAGTCAGTTTAAGGATGAACGATGACAGTCTCATCCTTGATTCCAAGGAAGACCAAATTATCCCACGAGCTGGCCACTCTCCAAGTCCATTGTGATGATTTCATAGCATGTTTGTTTATATGGGGAAATCAGGCACTGGCTCAGAGCTCGGATGGACTAACTCCCTCTTTCATCAATCACGTCTACGTGGCCTTACCAATTCCAGTCTACAGACAATGAGAGTGCCTTCAGTGGCTAAAGGCGAACTCACTGTACAGTTGGTATGTATGTATGTTGATCTTAGAGAAGAGGTTGAAAGGACATACTAAAACCGAATCATCGTAGTCTGACCTACGTTCCAAAAGACGGAGTTAGTTCGTCAGTTGATAGTTCCCCAATTCAGGCCTTTTGACGTTTCGTAAATCGATATTTCGATCGTTTGCATCGACGATGTTCGTCGTGTGCCCTACAACAGGGAGGGGGGGGGGACAGGGACGGTGGCGTGTGCAGCATCTACCGAACGCTCTCCTTCCTCACCCACTAGTGTCAAAACAGGGTTAGGAGGGCCGGACACGGCATCAGGCAAAGATGGTTGGCACGGCCCGAGACCGCGCCCAAGCGTGCAAACACACCTTGGTATGGGCGCAGGTCCCCAAGAATGCCTACCATACCTTGATCTGCCCTCCCACGGCTCCGTGTTGGTCCATCGCATCTACGGCGCGGCGTTTCGTGGGAGTGGCCTGCACGCCAGATTTACTGCAATGAGAAGCGGACTGAAATTTCCATATAGGAACTTCACTTTCAGCGGCAGTTCCTCTTCCTCTTAGGATATATCAGCAACCAGTCCAAACCTTTTGAAACATGATTGGTGAGGTCGGACGCAGCGGCTGGCGTGGCGTTATACCCTCCGTCTTCAAGTGTCACACACAGGTCCCTGTCCCTCGTCCCCCGCCCACATAAGCTAGTCTTTAATAAACATGCAGATCTTAGATAAATGCGAGATGCACAGATGCGGATACCGTGGTACTGCCGAAACTGCAACGAGAGGAAATTGCATCAGGATACTGTTAACCATTGACATGCATACACACACACGACAGTTCGACCGTCGTAGTCCAACGATGAACTACAGAGGGTGGTGAATGGACGGTGACTTGCGCGTGATTTAGTTTAAAAAGATAGTAGAATTGCGCTGCATCTACCACACTTTCTCCTCCTCTCCCACCTGAGCCCAGTGTCATGAAAAAGAAAGAAGATAGGAGATGGGAAAGGGCGCAGATGGCGGGCGCAGCCGGAACCGCCACTGGGCGTACCACCACACCCAGCTCCCACAGAATGGGAGTGACATAAAGGTCACATTAAGAAGGAGCAATTGCAGCCCGACCCTCAGTCCGCCAGTCAGCCACTCCACACAAAACACACACCACACTAACCACGCGGTCCGAGTTATCCCGTCACTTGGCAACCTTCCAAGCCACGGCGTTTAGCACATCATGATAGTTTCAAGTGCGTAAGATTGTTTATAGTGAGGAAAATGACTGAGCCGTCAGCCGTGTAGAGTGTTGGGTGACGGTTGATGAATCACAACCGTTTTCTCAGTGCTGATGTGAAGTCCGAATTTGTCACAGGCGGCAGCGAAATGGTCCATGCTCATTTGCATTTCCTCTTCTGTCGTTGCATTGAGTGCGCAGTCGTCACCGAAGAGAAGTTCGTGGATGGTGGCAGTGGAGACACACGAGCGGAAGTGCATCCGTCGTTGGTTGAGGAGTTGGCCGTCCATCCGGTAGGCGATACGGATCCCGTGGCGTTCGTCACGGTAGGCGTCCGTTACCATAGCAGAGAACACACGACAGTTCGACCGTCGATTACGACGAGGTCAACCGTATGCTCCATGGAAGGGTGGTGCAGGGACGGTGACTTGCGCGTGATTCAGTTTAAACTGATAGTATACTTGCGCTGCATCTACCGCATTCTCTCCTTCTCCCCAACCTGAGCCCTGTGTCTTGACAGGGTCAAGAAGACCGGAGACGAGGGGCGCTGGTGGCTGGCGCGGCCGGAGCCGCCCCTGGGCGTGCCACCACACCTGGCTCGGATCCCACGGAGTGGGAGTGCCATAAAGGCCAGATTAGGAAGGAGCCATTGCAGCCTGACGCTCAGTCCGTCAGTCAGTCACTACACACAAAAAACAGTGGACTGACCACGCGGTTCGAGTGTTCCCGTCAGTTGGCAACCTTCCAAGCTACGGCTTTTAGCGCACCGTGATAGTTTCAAGCGCGTCAGATTGTTTAAAGTGAGGAAAATGCGCTGAGCTGTCGACCTCACTGTCTCCTCTACCCCCACAATCAGATCACCGTCCGAGTCAGTCAGTTGTCTGATGTGGGAGTGGGCAGAGAACACGATAGTTCGACAGTCGTAGTCCGACGATGTCCACCGTATGCTCCATGGAAGGGTGGAGCAGGGACGGTGACTTGCGCGTGAATTAGTTTTAAGTGATTGTAGCCTTGCTCTGCGGCTACCACACTATCTCTTCCTCCCCCACATGAGCCCGGTGTCAAGACATAGTCAAGAAGACCGGAGACGAGAGAGGACGCAGGTGGTTGGCGCGGCCGGGTCCCGTAAGTCCTAGCCGCCCCTAGGCGTGCCACCACAACTCCCATGTACGGGATTTGTTAGCAGAGCGCAACCCGAATAACGCCTGCCGTGCCCTAATGTGGCCCCCGTGTTGGTCCAACGCATCTACCATGTGGCCCGTTAAGGGGGCACAAGGACAGAGAACACACACAGACACGCATATATATATATATATATATATATATATATATATATATATGCTAGTGTGTGGCTCACCGATCTGCTATAGGAACATTTATGTTCCGTTGTGCCCTGGAGCTCAGACTAGAGTACTCACAGGCAGTCGCATAGCGACGTGTAGCATATGTTGATAATATGGAACCGACAAAGACAAGGGAGACCGGAATGGCCATTTCTGGCTTATTAGCCGTCATCAGCCAGTCATACCCAGCCGAACCTGATCACAACCGACAAAACAACGAGCCCGTGGCTCAATGGTAGAGCGTTGGACTCAAATACCAAAGGTCGCGGGTTCGAATCCCAGGTGTGCCACACTTGGGATTGGGTATGACTGGCTGATGACGGCTAATAAGCCAGAAATGGCCATTCCGGTCTCCCTTGTCTTTGTCGGTTCCATATTATCAACATATGCTACACGTCGCTATGTGAGCGCCTCTGAGGGCTCTAGTCTGCGCTCCAGGGCACAACCGAACGTACATGTTCATTAAGCAGATCGGTGAGCCTCACACTATCATCATATTCCCCAGCACAACCGACAAAAACAACGAACCCGTGCTTCAATGGTAGAGCGTTCGACTCAAATACCAAAGGTCGTGGGGTCGAATCCCAGGTGTGCCACACTTGGGATTGGGTATGACTGGCTGATGACGGCTAATAAGCCAGAAATGGCCATTCCGGTCTCCCTTGTCTTTGTCGGTTCCATTCCATCATATGCTACACGTCGCTATGCGACCGCCTGCGAGGGCTCTAGTCTGAGCTCCAGGGCACAACGGAACATGCATGTTCCTTAAGCAGATCAGTGAGCCCCACACTATCATCATATTCCCGATCACAACCGACAAAACAACGAGCCCGTGGCTCAATGGTAGAGCGTTCGACTCAAATACCAAAGGTCGCGGGTTCGAATCCCAGGTGTGCCACACTTGGGATTGGGTATGACTGGCTGATGACGGCTAATAAGCCAGAAATGGCCATTCCGGTCTCCCTTGTCTTTGTCGGTTCCATTCCATCATATGCTACACGTCGCTATGCGACCGCCTGCGAGTATATATATATATATACTAAGGCCAATCAGGGCCTTTGACAGACGTTGACGATTGGGACATTCTGACTGGGGCTGTGCGTTCGCGAACTCTATCTGCGGCATTGTAGTCCTTCACGCATGTTGCTTCATCTTCGTTTCATCAATAAGGTTGGTTTCTTGGATGACTGCTCCAGTTTTACACGGAAGCAGAATCGACAAGTACAGGATTAACACTCAAAAGTGGCTACTGTTAGAGTATAGCAGATAACTAAAACAGATTTTCCCAGTGTTTCGCACATACAGAAGCTTTGCTGAAACGATTCCCGGTTTTAAATGCTTCCTTGCGTGCGTAAGACCAAATAAAAATTTACAATTTTCATGCCAAAAAACACTATAACATATCGCCTGCAATAAAGACAACGGAAGTGGCCTTGAGCCTACCGGTTTTAACCTATAAGAGTATAGAGCACAGCTTCCGCACAAAGCCATTAAAACAACCAACCTCAAACATAAAAGGGTTGAATCAAGGACGGATACTTAACAGAAAATATACCTATGTCTGTAGTGATCAATGAGTAAATCAGATATTCTAACCCTTAAATGAGAAACGTGCGGTGATTTTACGTCCTGTCTGCTGGGGTGCAGCTTCAGGCACCGCGGCTGCGAGAATCACGTTAGGTCGGGACTTAACTGCTTGTTTAGCTGTAGAGTACGCGGTGCATACCCAAGGGGCAGATATTAAACTGGCTTTCGGGGAAAGTTAGCTGGAAAACAAAGTCTCGGGTCTTAGGAATAAAGAGTCACGGAACATACAGGGGGAAGGGGAGTAGTAGCAAGCGGAACTCTGTACCACTCAGGAAAATGGGTTACATATGAAACAGTTCAAATTCTATGGCAACTCTTTGATATGGCCAAAGTGGAAAACATTCAGCAAGGCTTCACCTACCACCGCCCATCTAAAAGAATACTAAAAACTCAAACATATGAGCCGGGGGGAGGGGAGGTGGATGGAGACGTACGCCTGGGGAATTAAGCCGTCTCAAACAACCATTAAACGAAAACATTTTAGAAGAACGGAAAATTATGATCTGCAGATACCATTCAAGGTGCAGCGGCGTCGAGAGCAACCATGCCCTTTTTAACAAAAGCAAGAGCTCCGAACAAAAGTAGAATTAGGGGCTCACACTTTTTGGTTCAGCTTCAAGTAGATCTGCTTGTAAAGGGGATGTACGGTCTACAATAAGGTTTGGCTTTCGCATCAAAAGAAGGTGACAAGACATGACTCAAAAATAGACCCACACGAAATAAGATAGAAAACACATTACGATCCCCCAAAAGAGAAGTGAGGACAATGAACATACCTGGTTAGTGGTAGACTGCAAAGAATTGCTGAAGTGCGACAGCGGACTGACTTTGTCTAGTCCGACAGGACATCGCTGCAAGTCAAAAATATGGCATTAAAGCATAGAAACAGGGAGCATGGTGGGAGTAACAAGGCATACAGATAACGACTAGCGGCGAAAATGTCTGGAAAAAGTAACTATGTCCGCACATACTTGTACGAAGAGCTCAGCATTCTTCAACTGTTCCTCCTTCTTATCGAGGTCAGCGCGAGTGATAGACAGACTTTTTTCCAAAGCACACGATCTTTGGCGCTCCTCTTCATACAGGTTGCTGGGGGCGCAGAAAACAGCCATTAGAGATGGTGAAAGGAGAGGGTTGGCTGTGAGGGCGGTTGACAAGCGGAAGATAATCGGAAGACATCGAAAAAGTTGGGGCAATAGCACTCGAGCCGCGATAAATGGCGAAGCGAGCAGCGTGCGTTTAGCGCAGATAGACAGCTGCTACAGAGATGGCTCCATCCCTGCACATTAAAGTCTCCGTTCGGGATGCAATATAAATAGGGCCATTTCACACATAAAAACTCAGCTATTCCTGACTTAAGGCGGTGTTTCCTGCAAAGATAAAGGTAAAGGCAGCCAAGTCCCTTCTGCAGTTCACAGAGACCTGACCGGTCGGGAAAGAGTGCTCATTCGGCCATTGAAAAAACTTCAGTCGAGTCTCACCACATAGATCATCCATTGGTTCGCAGATTATCGCCGCATATTGTAGTGATAAGAGTACTCCTCTGATCAGTCACTTTAGGTGAAACATATTTCCACATAGAACCTTGTCACCGAGACCTTTTGGCGTTCGTCAGACGGTCAGCTTTCTTATCGACAGCCACACCCCACAGATCTGACAGCTCGAGAACACGAACCCCAGGCAGACAGGGCTGGCCCGTTAGCCTGGCTTTGGACAACCCGGCGCGAAAATAACAGGCATTATAGAATAGAACGGTCCTTAGCGAAGGTTGGTTGTGAAATAAGCAGGTGCTGGGGTGTAGAAATAGCAGAAGCGGTGTATGCAACACGAATAGTTTCAGGTATAGGCAGGAACCGATCGGAAGACATAGTGGAAGCATGCCACGACGCCCATCATTCACTAAGGGATCGGAAGCGGTTATGTCCCCCTCTTCTCGGGCAGGATAGTAGAATAGGAACGCCCCCCTGTGATTCAGGTGACATTGCGTTAAATTTCCGGAAGGGTCTCTATTTCCGTGTCATAAGGCTTAAACTAACCCTACTCTTCACCGCAACCCTAATATTAACCCCAACTATACACTTCACTATAACGTTATCATCAATCATAACTTTAACCCTAACTTTCCTCGAATGTAGTGCAAAACCACCTGCATTACGGGGTGCTAATAATCTCCCGTCCTGCCGGGGGCCAGATAAACTATCAATATCCACCCTGGAATGTTCGATCCCTTTTAGAAAATCCCAAAAGCAACCAACCGGAACGGAGGACAACGCTAGTCACTCGGGAACTAGCGCGCTACACGCGCGTGCTGCTCTCATTGAGACCCGATTTTCTGAACAGGGTCAGCTGGAAAAGGTGGGTGCCGGCTACACCCTCTTCTGGAGCGGCCGGCCAAAGGCAGAGCGCCGCGACGCTGGTGTCACCTTTGGCATCCGGAGGGACATCGTGGGATGTCTGCCCTGTTTGCCACAGGGTATCAACGATCGCCCGATCAGCCTTCGCCTGCCTCTCCGGGGAGACAAGTTTACCACTATCATCAGCGCCTACGCACCCCCACTGATGTGCTCCGACGAGAAAAATAAAAAAATAATGTGCGGATCTACACGCCCTCCTGGTGACAGTGCCGAAGGCTGATAATTGTCCTTGGTGACTTGAACGCCCGCGTCGAGACAGACCGTGCCTCGTGGAGAGGAGTGCTGGGTCCCCATGGTCTCACTGGTTTCAATGACAACGGTCTTCTTCTCCTACGAACCTGCACCGAACACCACCTGATCCTGAACAACACCTTCTTACGCCTCCGAAAGCGGCAAAAAGCGACCTGGGTACATCCTAGATCGAGACACTGGCACCTCTTGGACTATGTTCTCGTCCAGAGGCGAGATAAACAGGACGTGCTGGTGACAAAAGCGATTCCCGATGCCGATGGATGGACGGATCACCGCCTCGTCATCTCCAAGATGAGGCTCCGTCTGCAACCCTGCAGGAGACCCCAAGGTAAGCGACCACAAGGTAAGTTGAATACTGTTTTGTTGAATGTGCTCACCATCATAGAGACCACATCCCAACACTCAAAACCTGTTACCCCCACCAACACCACTACCCCCAACACCAGCGATGGGGACTCTGTCCTAAACTGTCCTCATTGTGACAGCAGATTCACCTCACACATCGGCCTGGTCAGTCACTTCCGAATCCATCGTACAGAGACTGATAAACCAGTGCTTGGAGCACCAACCCCCAGCATAGATTGCGGCCTTCACTGCCCTCGCGCGTTCACTCATCGCATGGGCCTATTCGGTGACATGCGCATCCATGACAGCGGAATTCACCACAATGCCGACAACACCGATGCCCCATGTACAACCTCAGCTCCTGCCATTCTCAAAGCCACTGCCACCTCCACTTCCAGGAAAGACATCCCACAGCCCCTCCAGATTTCTCCTGCCCACACTGCGCCCGCAATTTCAGCTCACGCATCAGCCTGGTTGGTCACCTGCGAATACATCACACGGAGCCCGGTGAACTCGTGCCTGGGGCTCCGACATACAGTCACAGAGCCCACCTCCACTGCCCTCACTGCTCCCACACCTTTACACACCGCACGGGCCTATTAGGAAATATACACCTACACGACAACGTGCGGTAAACTATCGGTACTGGCTGAAAATAAATTAATTGACCGGCATAATAATCCCAAATGGACGCTAACCCCCTTGTAATTTCACCGTCATTTTTACAAAAGCGCTTTTCCGAGTTCTTCAAACGACCAATTAAGCTTGCGATCGGCTAGTTGCCATCGCAACTGCCCCGGTAGACCACAACTGTGCGTCGGCGCCCATTGCCCAGATTCGGAGGCAGTTCGTGGTATAAAAAACAACGAAGATGCGCATGGAGACCGTCAACCGAAGTTCCCAAGAGCCGTTTCCTTGGTACTTCTTAGCAACTTAAGAAGATAATTGTGTGGCACATTTAGTCAGTCTTACAGGAGCCACGCCGTTCTACTTCCCTTGTTCAAGAGGGAGATAAGACGCAATGCCACAACTACAGGGGCATTATGTTAATCGACGTCATCGCTAAGGGGTTGGAATGCATCCCTAGGGATGATTTCTGATCCCATTTCTGGGAGAGCAGCTTTGCCAAATGTTCATCCTACGATGGATCCTAGAATAGCTAAATTGCTTTGCAAAGAAGGCCATAATTTCACGGCGGACCTTGACTCGGTTAACCAATGTGCTGTTGGGGAGGCCATGGACGCTGGTAAAATGCCCTCGGAAACAATAAGTTTGGCTGCAGCGTACTAGATATACTTCTGCCCACTGCACTTGAAGCCTACCAGAGCGACTATACAGGGAAGGATCCTGCTTCAAACACTGAACATAGAGGGAAAACCACCCTACTTAGCCACACATTTGCAGATAGGCAACCTGTCCTGCATCGCGTAAACGCCGCTTCCGCAACATTGACTTAAAAACTGAACATGAAACAACGGGTTTACTCCTGAAAGTCTTGAGGTGATCTTGTCTACCATGCCTCCTCTGTGCCACAGATATCTCACAGCAGACTTGCCATATCGACTTTTAATGGTCTGTATTCTCGTCAGGTGCTTTAACAGAAGCGAAAGATCCGATTATGCAAGAGTATGGTAAAAACCATCTTGTAGTGGGGCTGTGAAGCTTAGTTTACACGTGCTGTTGACCTGAGGATGATAAGTGTTCAAAAATGATGCATGCAAAAGAAAACTGCGGTATCCGTTAACGAACTATGGCTCGAATACGGAACTGCACCACTAGTTGGTAATGTCTACCACTAATATTGCAATTAAAGGTTGTCATCTCAGATTTTTTGATCACACAGTTGGTTGAAGTGAAAGGGAACCCCGGCTATACATAATATGACCGCTATTTATCACGCGCGCTTCCGCAGATCACTGAGGAAAGCTCGGAGTTTGGGTTTGTGACACGAATGGATTGACTCAAGTTTGAATCCTTAGAGTCTTCCGAAGTCATATAGGGCTAGAACAAACTGGAGACGGGCAATAATACACAAATGGAAATTCCAGTTGGCCTACTATGCCGATGTACCCATCAAAATAAGCACGCAAGCACGTAGAAATGGATGAGCTGAGAAGACAAAAATTACCTCATGCCATCAATGAAAATCTTGATATTCGCATCTAGATCTTCCACTAGCAACCGGATGACCTGGTGTAACCTCTGGGCATCAGACGTCACAGCCGGCGAGATTAAAGTCCTTCGTTTAGTCGCGGGGTCGCATTGCAACCCCTCTTGTTCGTGTTCAGCCAGCAAGGCCTCGACTTTAGAGAGGGCGGTGCGCTGTAGGCAAAAGAAAGGATAAAGGTGCAGGATGCCACCGATCCGCCTACGCAGGGTAGTTAAAACCGCTTAACGAGGGTAGACATGCCGATGATAAGAGCCGAAGAAGTATAATGTCATATCTACTCGTGTTGACTTTGTCCTCATCGGAGGACTCTGACAGTGGTTAGAAAGAAGCCCTACGGTCAATACTTTGCTCGAGCGTCTAATAATCAGAAAAATCTGTCCAGTCACATACCACAAAAACAAGACTAACTTCCAGCGAAGCATCAGAATAGCGGGTGGATACACAACAGACATGAAGAATGCGGACCAACTTAAGACAGATTAGACTATTTAGGGTCCGTATCCGGGTTGGAAAAGCAGTTCAACGTGGGAGGGCAGAATCCGGCTTAAGCCAGGTATGGAGGGTATATAAGTGTGTATCAGGGAGTAAGAAACCATAAAATGCCCTTGATTAGTTGGTAAGGATGCCTTGTATGGCCGCTTAAACAGGGCACAAGAATAGGAACCACTCCGCCCACTTAAAATAGGCGGCCTTGTGATAAATATTCCAAGTCTTAACCTTAACACTAACCTAAAATAAACTGATCGTTAACGTTAATCTTAACCCTCGCCATACCATAAATATAAACCGTACAGTTAACACGAACCCAAACCGCAACCATTAACATACTCCTAACATTAATCTTAAACCTAACCATCACACTCACATTAATCCTAAACTCAAGTTCTCCGGAATTGGGCGCAAAGCCACGTGTATTGTGGGCAGTTTCTATTCGCGCATCCTGTTTAGGCGGCCATACAATGCATTCTTACGGACCAGTTAATTGGTATTCCCCGGACTTGAATAGTACAGTATGCGCCAAAATTAATAAGCATTGGCTGAGACCTTGAAGTAAGCAAAGATTACTGAAGCAAAGTTACAACACATATTAGCATGGAACATCATACTCCTCAGTTCTTTTGTACACCGTCTAATAAAGCGAACCAAACTTGCGAAAAAATAGCGTTAAGTAGCGTGAAGGATCCATACTTATTGGAGCATTTGGGTAAACTGGATCACGTTAGTCAGAAAGGACAGGAAACTGTGTCGCAGTGGGCAAGAGTGTTGGAATTTTAATCGAAAGGTCGCCTGTTCGAGCCTTGGGTGGTGCACCACCTGGGGTTGTGTATGATTGGCTCATGAGCCAAAAATGGACATTTCAGTCTCCCTAGTGTTTGTCGGCAATGCTCATCTGCCTATAACCCTAGCCGCTGTGCGGTTGCTAGCGGGGAATCAAGAGTGAGCCCCCAGGCAGAACGGAACGAGTGAGTCCCGTAACCAATTGGTGAGCGTTCAGCAACCAAAGGAAACCATCCAGTTATCTGTACAAACTACATAGAAAATTATAAGTTCCTGTAATATCTCCACTTGGAAGATAAAAATCATAACTGCAGTGCTCGTGTGTGCCTAAGGTGACCCCAAGCCAATGTCGATTGCAACTAAAAATAATAGTTGATTATATTTCGATATGCAGCCCCAGGTACGGAACGTGCACATAGGGTCAGCTAGAAAACCGCAACAGGTAAGCGATAAGCCTTAGCGATACTCGAATGTCCAGTTCTGGCTTCTTTACTGTCACAATTTTGCGGTATCCCAAACAAATGATTTCATCAAGCCGACGGAACGTTGGACTAATACGAGCACTCCCTGGAACCAGGTTCAAACGTCCGGTTTTCCAGCACACGGGTGTAGGGCACCCATGAGTGATGACATCAAATAAGCCAGAAAGAACCTTATCAATAACACTTGTAGAAAGCCAAATAGTACAAAAGAGGGCGTACATGCATGGTCACATCCTATAAGCAACAGGAGGCGTCATGGTAGCGTCTGATAACTGTCCGGGCGAATTACTATACGCAAAATAAATATCCGTGATCTAGCAGGAAGCCAGTGCGACGAAGAAAACTCGGTGTCGAATTCCGTCGAGGCTAGCACCATTGCATTACAGAAGAAAACTAAACTAAAATGGTGTGCTGCGTGAAGATTCAACAATTACGGATAACTTTTACATAACGGAGCTTATAAAAAGAGAAAATTGTAGATCGAAAAGTAGCAGGCGGTCAGATGTAGTTACCCAGAGGCCCGCCTCAAACGAAGGTAAATAAAAAACAAAAATAACCCTCCATCCTTTTTGCGGCCAGCCACTCCCAATTCAGAAATGCCTCAAGGACAGTTTTTCTCGAATATCAATCCATACGTTTCACTCCACACTAATGACAGACTGATGGACCTACAAGACGTCAGCGGCAGAAGACAATTCAGGCTATTAAAGTCATAGGAAATGACTATTAAAGGCTTCAACAGATGTCTAACTCGGGACTATAGAAATCTCAGGAAGGAGATGCTTTCCAACTAGTTCGGGTGCGAGGTTACCAAACGCGTTCATTGACGATGACGGCAGCAGAAAAATAAGGCAGCTATCATGTCTGATAAACAATCAGGCGGACAGTACTGCACAGCTGATTCAATTTCGACATCACCCGACCCAATTCATAAGCAACCGAAGCCAAACAGCACGTTCTCCAATCTAAGATCGGCTCAACGGGAACAGAATATTATTCAGACTTTCTCATGTAAGCGTATTTAGTATAGGTATTCACAAAAAAAATAGAACCCTCGTGTCTATATAAATAACAAGAAACTACATGTGTACCGTTGACTTAGCAGACCCACCATTATGAAATAAAACAGGTCACACTGCGACATCGTTCTGCCATTTGCAAGTGACCGTGTTTTTCCTGTGGGGTGCGTTCAGAGGAGTTTTGAAGGGCAACGATGTTTGAATGAAACCATTTATAGTTAATATTAGAATTACTGCGATAACTGCAAACATTAAAAACGCAGAAATCAAACAGCCTACGTGAATATGTGTGAGGTTGAAGGAACATTTGGAGAAAACGATACTGTCTAAGAAGCTAACAGCAGCCAGACAAATGCGCAGTAGCCACTTAATACTGCCAAGACAAACAAATGGAAAAAACGGGATCATTAAAACAGGCTCACGTACCAATTCCTGCATTAGAGTGACATGACGCATCTCTAGGGACAAGTTCAGTGCGCTGTTGCCAGTTGAGTCATCGGTCAAAACGGTGTGGTTAGCATCCAACTTTGCCGACCGGTCAGAGGCGACGTGAATGGTTTCAGCGCTAATCAAACCCAAAGTTGCGCACGTATTCAAGTTTGTTGAAGTGTTCTCCTTAGCAAGTTGGAAATCCCGGTTACAATAGACCCCATTCTCTGAGGTGCTAGGGAAGGCTTGGGGGGACATCGGGGAGACGCCAGTGTCAACGTACTTCACAGATGAGTCGCCCATACAGGCATCTATCTTACTTTCACCACGTTGCGGAGACAATAGAGATGAGCGCTGGTGGTTGACTTGTGAGTGTAGATTGACAGTCGAAGGACGGATCTGAAAAAAGTGGAGAATAGCGTTTAACATTTTTTGCTATAAAGGGTCTTCAGAAGCTGGGACAAAGTATAGTGACTCGGTTCGCCGAGAGGCAGCTGGCCCTTAAAGTACAGTAGAGAAGAAAATCGTAGGTCAGTGAAAAATAAATATGGAAAAGTAGAGGAACGAAAATACGCGAAAGCACACGGTTTTTTGACTGAAGGAGCACCACTTTATCTCTTTCCCCTACAAGATGTGTGGCAGACGCACCTTGAAAGGTGAAGCAGTGCTCCATTGGTGGGCATTTTTTTATCCACGCAGATTAAGGACCGAAGTGTGAGCAGCTATAGTATTTACCGCAGGTAGAGGTCTCTGCTGAGAGTTTAATTCAGAGTTGTTCATATTATTGGCGAGACTGTTTGTTCTAAATCATGAAGGTGGAGGTGTAGACCATCGTTCGCAGATAGAAGAGCTAAACAGATTGCACCACGAGCGCGAAACCAATGATTGTTCGTTGTCAAAAAGTGCAGAGAGGATAGAAGGCTGTTTTTCTGGCCCTGATAGAAATATTGTGCAGAATTTTGTAAATGTTGACAGAAATTCCTAGAGGTTCCTGCGAAGTCATGTTTAACTGTTACTAAACCCGTAAATGCAAAATAAAATCCAACTGCCCCCCAACAGGAACTATCGATTGGTCACACAGGCCCCAACGGTAAAGTGCCTGCACCATTTAAACAGTACAGCTCCGTGCGATTCCGATTCTCAAGTAGAGAGTCAGCTCTCAGATGAATACCCCTCGGGCAGGGGTATTTGAGCCCAGACACTAAGAGCATGACTCCATGGTTCTGGGCCTTAAGCCTAAATCAGGAACGAAAGGAAACACAAAAATAACCTAAACAGGCAATGTGACTATTTACAGGCCCGGCTTCAAAATGTTAACTGCTGACTCTGTCTTCTTTTCATTTGACCCAATTGTGAAAAGCTCAGCGGCCTCGGTGGAAGTTGAACCCAAGCCAGCAAGGGGAAGGCTTTGAGACAGCCAACGCTCTGGCCAACCGAGCTACGAGACCCCAACCAGGAGCTGTGAGTGTAGTCACAATTAGGTCAACTTACCCGTCCAGCCTACTACAAAGTATGGAATCCACCAATTCTGAACCAGTAAGCTGACAGCCCAAGCAATATTTCCTATACAATCAATATAGAATCCTCAAGATGACTACCAGACACAGTTAGTTAGTACGGGATTTTGGTAGATTTTAATAATTAATTTGACACACTCGTGAAAACCTCGGCAGCTTCGGTGGGATTCGAATTCACGCCAGGAAGGAGAAGGCTCTAGTACAGCCAACGCTCTAGCCAACTGAGCGTAAAATGAACTAACATTATGGGGATGGGTGCAAAAAAACTGCTCAGTGGATACGAAGAAGCTATACCCTAGACAATTTTCTGCACGGACCTAAACCGAAACACAAAAAAAATATAGAGATGAGGCGCGTTTCGGGTTTACCTCAAGAGTGGGTGCAGCAGATGGCGAGGAGCAACGACGTGGGTGAGCCATGAGTTCAAAGGACAATGCCTCATCCACATCACTGCAGCCGCTGCCGTCGTAGGTGTTTGAGGTATCCTGCCAACCGCCGTTTACAGCATGCTTCACCGGAGGCCGTATGCGCTCGGTTATGGGAGGTTCGGGGAGGGAGTTAAGAGAGCTCACAAATCCAGCCGGGGAATTGGGCTTCATTTGTGAACTGTCGGGGGTCAGGAAGCCATTTTCGGTAGGCCTGGGCGACAAGGGTTTAATGCCGTTGGGAGAAGTGGCACGCTCCCTCTTCAGAGCGGTGATCACGTTCCTGAAAAACGGCAGAGTGAGCATACCTCAATATAAACCCCACCGAGTCACGTATAGGAAACATAGAAGAATGGAGAAGGCCACAAGGAGAAGGGTAGTCAGACATGACGGGTGGAATGGCACAAATATGTTATAAAAGAAAAACGAAAGGAAAGCCAGAAATAGACGCTATCGCTTACACACGAGTTTTACTTGCCTGACGTTTCGGAATCATGTGCGAACTCAGCATCAGCAGCAGCAACAGATACGAATAATTCATGCACAAGGAGTTCCAGTACTCATACGTTGCAGTCACTATACTACCGTATGCCTATAAAAAATAACAGCTCCCACCTTCATCGATAATGGCTTTGATGACCGGCGGTCGAGGAGCTAATCGCCGCAATTTCATTTCCCGCGTTGGATTCTGACATGAAGATGGCTCGACCATCTGGCTCACCGACACAGGTTCCACAGTGGCTGTCTCAGCACCAATGGGGGAGGCCATTCCAATTTTTAATAGACTGAGCGGCCGTGAACCACGATGCAAACAGCACGCGGTTCACGAGATCGTCAACGCTCGCGAGAGGAGCACGTAAACAAACACTGTTCCCAGAGCAAGCGTTGGTGAGCTAGATGGTCAAGCAATCATCACGCCAACATCCGACGTCGGTGATAAAATTTCAGCGATTAACGACTTCAATACTGGCCATCAAGGAATTAGCAAACTAAGGACAACCAACTTCGTCAAAGAGGGGGGGGGGGGGGGGGCTGTTAATTTTAATAATTACGTGGTAGCATTGCCAATGCAAATTATAAACACTACAGCCCATTGTGGATGAATTATCCGTATCTGAGACGGTCTCGGATGATGGATACGAGTATTAATACGAAAAGTCAGGCGATCTACTTCTTTTCAACTGCTCCTTGGGACTCGGAAGTTCGCTTGTATTGGCAATTGCCAAGTAGACACATAGGAAAACTCTGGGTCATGCGATGTATGCGTGTGGGGGAAGATGAAGAACGGGAATTATGGGATTAGGTCTCCATTCCTGCCGCCATGGATTCATCACTACCTGATCGGCCAGTCAGACTGCCAAGTTTAGCAGATAGCCATTTCTGCACATGTAGCGACAAAGCAGGTGACGTCTAGCAACTGCAGCAGTGGTATCAGTGAGTTCCTGATAAATGGTAGGAGTTAACAGCGTGAGTGAAATCGATGCCTCGCAGTTACTAAATCGTACACTCCATCCGGTTGGCCGGTGTTGGGGGCACAGTGTCCACATACGTGGGCAATCTGGTGAGGTCTGTTCGCTTCGGGAAGAAATCCATTGCGTGGATGAGCCGTTTTGAGACCGATAGGATTGGAAGTTTTTGCAATAGCTGGCGGCGTTTCCATTGCTACAACGGAGCAGATGGCATGGGTCGACTTATGGCAGGAGGCGGCATACTTTCACAGATCGCACTGTTTTGTGGGGAGGGGAACACACCAAAGAAAGATTACGGTGAAATTGCAGGTATCAAAGTAAGTTAGTCAAGGCACCGAACGTGAATTGACGGTGGAATGGAGACGAAATCGTTGGTTGGAGAGGTACACCAGTTTTGTGTGATTGCCCCTTTACATCGTTATCGTGCATTTGGTTGGCGCCTAAGATGACTTCTTCGGTTGTTACTGCGGATGGCTATGAATGCTGATCCCACGGAACGCTCTCCTAGAATCCTTGGTTGATTTTAAGGCATTAGTCTGAGATCTTTGTGGCGTCTATAGGTCGAAGCCCGCACAGACTTTTGCAGACAAACGACTGCAATACTCCGAGATCTGCAACTTTAAAACTTGCTCATCAGCTGAGTGCATTTCTACCAACGGCTTCTATCGAAAAAATGACAGGTCAGCAGCCTAAATTACAGATTGAGAGCTACAACAGAGACACGTACAAGTGAACTTACTTCAATTCAGCGGTCTGAGCGGATAAAAGATCTATGCGCGCTTGAAACTCCTCACGCTCCTGCTCCCGTTCCTGAAGTTGTTCATTCAAAAAGCGATCCTACAAAAACAAGTATACAAAAAGGTCACATTCTGAAGCAGACAATTGTAAGGTGTGTGTGTGTGTTTGCCCCTAAACGGGCCACGAGGTAGATGCGTTGGACCAACACGGGGGCCACATCAGGGCACGGCATGCGTTATTCGGGTTGCGCTCCTATAACAAATGCCGAACATGGAGGTGTGGTAGCACGCCTAGGGGCGGCTTGGACTTAAGGGACCCAGCCGCGCCAGCCACCTGCGTCCTCTCCCGCCTCCGGTCTTCTTGACTCTGTCTTGACACCGGGCTCAGGTGGGGGAGGAGGATAGAGTGCGGTAGCTGCAGCGCAAGGCTACTATCACTTAAAACTAATTCACGCGCAAGTCACCGTCCCTGTACCACCTGGTGTGGAGCATACGGTGGACCTCGTCAAAATCGACGGTCGAACTGTCGTCGTGTGTGTGAGAGCGAAAGAGAGAGAGAGAGAGAGAGAGAGAGAAATGTCCTACCGTCGCTCGGAAACGCTGCGTCATTGCATCCAGCTCCGTCACCAGCTGGGTTGAGCGCGTCTCGGCAGCGGTAAGCTTCACCATAAGGGCTTCCCGCGCGTTCTCCAACTGGGCAATCGATCTGGAGTGAACGCTGTTGCATTCGGCCATGCGACGGTCCAATTCCTCTTGCAACTGCTTGCGTTCTGCCTCCATGGCCTTGACACCGGCAGGTGATGAGGCTGTAAAAGGGGTGGTTCATTAAGAGAAAAATAGGCAGAGCGTGAGGGGCCGGTAAGTTTAGTACTTTACGGGAATACCGTTCGGTCGCTAAACGCCACAACAGACTACCAACAAACCCACTTAAAGGTGGGGAGGGGGTATTTCAGCAGATTTGACAGCCTATATGGCAACCCATTTAACCAGACCTGAAAACTGAGGAAATAGAATTGAATTGCCAAAATCAGTGACAGGTTGATGCATGAAATAACTTTAAACCAAACGGCCTGAGAATACAGGCGAAAATAGAACCATGAGGAGGGGAGGTACATTTGAAATTCAAAAAAATAATAAGTAAAATGAGAGGATCTTTGAAAAACCCAAAAATCAGAGTTTTTACCATCAGCCTGCTTCAGATGATCGAAAATGGCCGTAATACGCTCAGCTTCGTCACCCAATTGCTGTAGAATGACTGAAAAAGAGTGTGAAATTAAGTATAGTGAACCAAAGTACCCCTACAAGTGCTTGAGTGGATAGAAAATGTAAATGACCTACGGGAAAGCACGGTCATATGGTCGTCGAAGGGGTCTTCACCGTTAAGCTCCTTGAATTCCTCATTGGCGGCTATGCAAAAACATAAAAGAGCACGCGAAATTAAACCTAATCTGACAACCATAATTTGAAATTGAAAAAATGTAAGTCATGTGAAAAAAGGTTTTGAGAGCTCAGAAAAGGCCAACAAGATTCAGCCGAATTAGTTTCGAACAGGACATTACTTCTTTCTTGGACGTAAAAGGGCTGAGACTGGCAAATAATGAAAAGTCAGCAAGGGAGAAGGATGGAAGAGAGGGTTTGGAGCTATGGACACTAGCACCGTAAAATAATGCCAGGTTACGTAAAACGTTCATGTGCACCCAAAAGAACTTCATACCGGCGCTGCAATCACCATGGCCGAAAGCCACCAATTCAGCCACCCACAGCTAATTACCTGTCCGGCGGTCTCCATCCTTCTGACGATAACCAGAAGACGGCCCGCCTGACGAGAATTTATCGAAGGCTAACGTATGCTCACCAACTCGTCTTGTTTAATAGTAAATAAGCGCGAGGACGTATTTTGTGGACGCGTAGGCGACATATGAAATAATTTACCAAAACCCAGAGGGTACTTCTCCAAAGAGGGTTGGTGGACGTCTCCGATCGCGATCACAGCATCGGGCACTTGGAGGTGAGAGAGGCGTTGCTTCAGGGCCCTACATACGCAAATGGCGTTCACAACCAGAGTTCTATCATGCCGCAAACGCTGTCGCAGGCTAAAATGCCAACAGGAAGGCAGTCAAAGTGAGTTCTGTGAGCGCACAAGCTAGCTGAATTAAGAACGAACCGGAGGCGTACACACATCAGGCGGTCATTTCTGCCGCTTAATGTATACACCCACACCGGCCTCTAACAAAACTGGGGCGTGGGCTAAATGAGATTTGGGCGTAACCAGGTGCTTTGTCCAATAGAATAAAAAAATACATGGCCGACGGGGAGGGGGAGGAAAGAAGATTACAGCACTGTGAAGATACATGAATACGCCGCAGAACGAAGTCAAACTAGACTAGAGGCCTAATACTCGACCAAACTGGCAGATGAAAAGAGGGACGCGCAGATAATGAAAGATTGCTCGTCTTCACATACCCGACAATTGTGGCCTCGTTTTCATCCTGTTCTGGGTCGGTCTGCACCTAAAAATGAGCACAGATTGTGCAGAAATGGGTGTGGCTTAGTTGGTTGTGGGGAGGATGAATCAGACAAGGCCCAGTGGACACGTGCCAAAAAGGACTCACACAAAGCGAAATGGCTTAGTCACCTCAAAATGATGGACTTATTCTTAAGAAACTCAATAGGATGGCGTACAGGTAATTTTTTGTTAACAGAGCTAGACTATCAAAAAGCTGGCCCGATGAATGGAGGTATTAGACACAAAACTGATGGAATTATCGTGAGTTGACCTGTCTTAAATGCCAACATATTGAGACCAATAAAACGTTCAAGGAGGAAAGTGATACAGAAAACTGAGAACAGAGCAAGAGGGTAAAGTTGCGTAAGTGACTATGGATCTTCGAGATCGAGATCAACCAAGACAAGATTAGCAGCGAGGGATCAAAGACAAATGTGCTCAGTCCGAAATTATTAAGGTCTTATAAGTAATTTGGTTTCCGACGGTAAACTTCGGATGAGAAAATGTTTTCAATTCAATCCGTCAATTTTACTAAGGCGAAAAAAACCAAGGAGATATAAATCGATTTATAAAGCTATGCAGTGTTTACCGGTTTTGCCTATCTCCAGAACGCCCTCATTTATCCTTAAATGAGCATTTTTAAGCTTTAGGTCGGTGAGTTGCCACCCATAAATGTGATCATATACAAAAACTATGTGAACAGTGAATTGCCTCCAGGGTGAGAAGTGGCCGCCTTTGCACACAGGCAAAGGTTTTGACAATAAGGATGTCTTGTGTGGCCGCCTAAACAGGATACGGGAACAGAAAGCACTTGAACATTTGCGCCTAATTCCGGAGAAATTAATTATAGGATTAACATGACCGACAAAGACAAGGGAGACTGGAATTGCCATTTCTGGCTTATAAGCCATCATCAACCAGCCATACCAAACCCCAGGTGCTGCGACACCCGAGGCTCGAACTCGCGACCTGTTGGATTAGGTGTAAGGTGATGGGTAACTTCCGACTTGAGGTTAGGGTCAGGAGTATATCAGGCGTAAAGGTTCGGGTTTGTGTTAACTGTAGGATTTAGGTTTGTGATGGGGCTACGGTTAAGATGAAGGTGAAACATTTATTTTTGGGTTAAGTTTGACTTTAGGGTTAAGACATGGGAATATTTACCCCTACGTATTTTAAGTGGCAGGGTAGTTCTATTCCCGTGGCCTGCTGAGGCGACCATGCAAGACATCCTTATCGTTTTTTGACGACGCAGGCCACATGCATGTACAAAAACTTAAAGTTCAAGTTAAAAACACGACAATTCGACCATCGATTACGACGAGGCCTACCGTATGATCCACGGAAGGGTGGTGCAGGGACGGTGACTTGCACGTGATTTAGTTTAAAATGATAGTAGACTTGCGATGCATCTAACGCAATCTCTCCTCCTCCACGACCTGAGCCCGGTGTCATGACAGAGTCAAGAAGACCGGAGATGGGAGGGCGCAGGTGGCTAGCACGGCCGGAGCCAACCCTGGGCATACCACCACACCTGTCTTGGATCCCATGGAGTGGGAGTGCCATAAAGGCCACATTAAGAAGGAACCATTGCAGCCTGACTCTCAGTCCGCCAGTCAGCCACTCCACACAAAACACACATTGGGCTGACCACGCGGTCCGAGTTATCCCGTCAGTTGGCAACCTTCCAAGCCACGGCTTTTAGCGCACCGTGATAGTTTCAAGCGCATTAAATTGTTTATAGTGTGGAAAATGCGCTAAACTGTCAACCTCACTCTCCCCTACCCCCACAAGGAGACCACCGTCCGAGCCAGTGAATAACACACAGATACACACACGCACTGCTGCCCCCGGACAATCTGCTTACTGACTAGCGGCGCGCACTCACACGTTAACGCTCACAAAGCTCCTAGACTGAAGGGGATACAACCGGTGAGGAAGGAAACAGGACGCTGCGACAGCGCGATTGCTGGGTCATTAGCGAACATGGCAAAAGAGGAAGTGCAGATGACGGCCAGCTAGGAGGCCCACGCTTAGACTATTAAACACACGACACTGACTCAATATTTGCCAGGAAGTATTGTAATTAGGCCGTACTGTGTGAAAGGGCTCCAGTAAACCTGTTGCAGTACAAATGAAGCAGGGCGCCCTAGGCAAACCGGTAAAGTAGGGAAGGAAAGAAGTGGCGTGACAGTACTGAGACATCTGCAGCTACATAACCATACGAGGTGCGAGCCAGACGATAATTCCGACTAACCTGACTTTCAACGAGGATTACCAGGGGCGAAGTCGAGCAGGTGGCGTCCACTAAATGAGCAGCCTCTTCTACAGGAAGGGAGAGAAATGTAAATAAGAGGAGCACACGCTAACATCGGCTGAAACGCTTCCTTTAGGGTAAAATGTGGGTAAACTGTAGGGGGTTTTGTTCAGCAACTGGTCTAACGGACTCTAGTTAGTTGGAGGATTATGGCAGATAAACGGATGCTGGTCAGCAGATCACAGTTATGGAAAATCAATCCTTACAAAACAGAACATTGTGTACGCAGAACTGCGTCTAGACGACAGTGGCATCCTTTAACTACATTCCTGCCAAAATTTGGGCAGATTGGGATAAAAATCGTTAGCGGGTTGGAAGAATTATAATAAAGGATGGAGATGCGTAGTTTTCGTTCAAACATCAATGTGTGGTTCCAGCCTAGTCTGGCAAAGGCAGCACTTCAAACCATTGAGTAAGTTATTGCTACTCTAACCCTACTAAGCGGGCGATCTGGATGCGATCGCCTTCAAGATATATCGAGGGATGCCCTAAAACGTGATGGGATAGGATAGGGTTAGTAAAGTGAGACAAAACCATGTAAAAGTGATCACAAATAGCGGACAGGATGAAAAAGTTACATGCACGTACGCAAGTATGGAAATAAAAGCCATTCGAAGGAAATACGCCTACCTTTAGAGGTAATATCCTCAGAGAGATCGATTTCTGGCATACGAACAGTTGAGGCCTGCGAAGCTGCGTTGTTGTCCAGATCCGCATCCAGCATAAAGGACTACAGACATGCGACAAAAAAGGACATCAAGAACCAAATAGTTCGGTCATCTCAGGCCACAGGATTAAAAATATAGTGCAAGGATTTCCTTATAACCTCACTCCGTCTCGCACACTTCCTATTATCTCAATGGCATGACGAGGTCATGGAGAGCGGACATGACGTGGGCGCAGTGCCTTCCAAATCTAAACAGCGCAACCGCCCGCGCTAAGCAGGAACCAGTTCCTAACTAGAAATGCACCAGGCTCCAAAGAAGGCCTTGCCTCAGGTCTCACACAAGAGGTCAGATTAAAAAGGACCCGTCAAAACTAGACCCTTAGTTTCAAGCCACAACTGGAAGTTTCTCGTGACAGACTGAAAAGCGCGTTTGGTTGTCAGTGAGGAGCTAAGGGCTGCACGTGTCTTGAGTCAACCTCATGCTACCGCGCACCAGTGGCCTGTTCGTGTGGGCGGTGGGCCTGACGCAGCGGCGAGGAAAAGGGGGGGGACTTAAATAGCAATTTCTAGCTTATTAACAGTCTTCAGTTAGTCATTAGTCACTCTGGCGAGGAGGAAACTAGAGATTAAGAATCGGGATCACTTGAATTATTCAGTTTAACGCTTTGCCAGTTGGGCCACGGTCCCACTGCTTGTCGGCTGCTACCAGAAACATACAATTTCTCAGGCGGGTGACGGTCACCGATTCGGCCTGGTTGTAATTATAGAATGTGGGGGTTCCGTGGATGGTAACGACGGCAAAGAAGCTAGAAATTGCATTCCTAGCTTTTTGTTTCTATTTTCCTATCTAACCTTAATAGTCCCAGAGCGGACCTGAAAAGGTGTGTTCCAAGGGATTTACTCAAATCTTACTCATTAATTTTTCCGGAAATGCAACAAGGCAAGATAGAAACCGAAGTTCAGATACCAGAAAACCCACGGGAACGTGCTGGGGACCCACTAATGAGCCGAATCCCTCGCAGCTGTGTCATGCAGCGGCACAAGCACGTCTGAGCTTTTAGCTAGTACCTATGCTGTCGGTATGGTAGATAACTAAGTTTTGCATCCTGATTACTAGTCAGTGTAACCGACCGCGAGTGTTATAGACCAGCGCAGCAATTCCAGTAGGAAATTAAATTCCCCATCCTTAAAATAAGCCAGATCTGTGAACACCAATCACACAGGGCAGAACTTTGGACAGTTGCGGATAGCGGCAGCCAAAAACAGCCTTGTAGGTTACTGGCAACAGACAAATGCGCACAGACTGAAGTCAAGGGCACACTATGAGTCCGTGAGTTAGGAGCGAAAGTGCAACCGAAGATCGCGTGACAAGTGAGAGTAGAAATGCGCATGACGTGATTAATAGAGTAGAAAAACTTACTTCTGAGGGGGGATTTGTGCGCTCGGAGCAGAAGCTACAGACAAATTGGCTCTCCGTTTGCTGTCCAACGGACTGAAAAAAGAGACATGCACAACAACGGGTAAAATCCTAAAGATCTATTTATGAGCACGTTGCAAACAGCCAACAAACCAAATATAACGGGTCTTGGAAAATGCAAAAAAATCAATTGAAATCTTTCCAACCAAAGTAAAACAGCCTCAAAATATCATTCGTAAAACCGAATGCCTATACCACCCTAATGGCAAAATACTTGAGTATAAGGTGGTGATGTGGGCCACCCAAAAAGCACCAGAATGTAAAAATTCTGACAACGGCAGGAATTCCGCAAAAGGACTTTAAACAAGGTATGCCAAACTGGGAACCTTAACCAAACGAAAAGCAGAGGTGTCGTCATCCATAGAAGTTGCGACTTCCTGTCGGGACCAGGAGGGCATCCGAGATGCACGGAGCAAGGCCTGGCTGTCTTCTACATATTGGGCATTGATGCGCACCAATTCTTCGAATGAACTCTCTCCACTCACCCCATGGAGGGAGGGTTTGGAACCCGGCGAGCTGGACCAGCCACAAGGCCCTGTCGCCATGGGTGCAGTGAAGTCGAGGAAAAATTGCTGCATGACAAAAACGTAGCACTGAGTTGTCTAAAGGACCATGCGAAATGAGTGTGAAAACGCAAACATTAACGCCAAAAAGAGTGAGGGAAAGGCTCCGATTTCAGTCTGGCACACATCACAGCGATCAATCATGGTCGGTTAATAGCACACCTAGTAAATCGGCAAACAGTAATTGTAGTTCATAAATGTAAGTCTCCGTTTTACTCATACAGTGAGAGACTGCAGTTTTAATGAGAATTTGTGTAGCCATCGATTATAATCGCATCCGAAAAGCCCTTATTGAGCGTTTTATACCATGTTTCAGAAAAGTAGTGATCGATTTTTTCACTATAGGGTTTCTGAAGAAGAGTGCATCTTCGTAAAAACAGATAGTTAGACGCCAAAGCGGTATGCCTACATTGACACCCAAAAAGGGTGGAAACCTCAAGATCGTCTATAAACACAAATTTCCTCAAGAGCCTCTTTTCAAGAAACGCAGGCACTAAATGTTCAATGACAGAGCTCTACTGTGACGGAACTACAATAATCCTTCAGTATATCGCGCTTTCACTCTACGGCAGTTTTTATCGAAAGCATACATAAATATAAATCGCAAATTTCTGTGGACAAGGGGGCTTTTATTTTTTTGTAAGAGGCTTCCTTAGTTGGCTTGCCCAGTTGGTTTCATACACGGAACGCTATTGGCGAATGGTTGAGAAGCTACTCAATCAGAACACGCGGATGGGTGCTGATGGGCTCAGCAAAGGCGAGCAGCATTAGATTCCGCTCGAGGTTAGTCAGCATCTCGTCTTGCTTATTCAGCACCAATTTATTTCACCGTGTAAAGTATTAGGTTTTGCGCGCAGTCAAGCCTGTAAAACGATCCTCAATTATATATGATGTGTATACTTGTGCATACTGAAGAAAAACAGTCTTCACATGCATAATTTCAACGATTCTCACCAAATACTTTCAGATAATAAAAAGGGTTTATGCAGTATAACCACGTGGGAGGACTTAAAAGGACGTAAAATATGGAAAAAATAACCATTCGAACTTATGGTTTTCACTTAGCGGACGTCCGCCTTTTGCGGGGGTTTCTGAAACGCAACCCACGCGATCGAGGGACGATCACTTTACCTGCAAAAGGACTATCGGAGAAAAAGCCCTTTAATGTTTTCATCTCTGTGAAGGCTAGACTTTAATTATGCGCCCAAGAAATACAGTTAAATACACTTCAGGGGGGTGGGGGGCGTTAGTTTTTGTCGAGCGAGAGCGCGGTACGGACTTGAGAGAATGTTCGGTGGGAAGCTTGCGTGTTATGGTTAAGAAAGTAGTGGAAGTCAAACTCAATGTCCATTTGCAGTGAGACTCACTTAAGTGGAGGAGATCTATTTGAAAGAATATTTTAATCAGCATTCCGACGCATATTATAAAGTGGAAATATTCTGCACTGAGACATTGCCTAGGCAAAATAAGTAGCCGCGCGGAGAGAGCACGGACGACCACTGCTCCGGGTGCAATTGTTGGTGGGTCAAATGAAAATTAGCGACTCGGCTGCGGGCAAGTAAACAATCATCGCGCCACCTGCGATTTAAGGCAGGAACTGTGCATCCTATAAATACTGCATCATGTGTGCAACTCACTACCCCTATATGATTCTGCGTCTGATGGTGGATTCCAGGGTAAAACCCGAAACGTCAGGCGAATAAACAGCTTGGTTCAGTGATTCTGTCTCCTCCCTCGCGATTGCTTCCTCGAAGTCGTCTCTTCACTTCTATCGACAAAGCGGAGACAGCGATGGTCCCAGTTTTGTCAGGTTGAAGGCAAACTGGTTGAATAATGATTTGCAACCCCAAAGGGACAATACAGAATCGAATACGGTCCCAAACAAGGCGAGTATAAGTTGGATAAAATTCAGTGCGTTCAGACACTAATAAAAGGATCGCTGTGAGGCGACAGGAAGATAGTTGGATACTCGGTTGTTAGAGAGCTTACGGTCACTGAATTGACGCCGATGTCATGAGTTTAGCTCTTGGATTTCCAGACCAAGAAGATCATGCATTGAAAAAAAACAAGAGAGAGAGATGCTTTTTGTCACCTTGCCAGCGTCTGGCTATAAAAGTCCCATAAAAGAGCTCAAATCGGTTACTTTTGAGGCAAACGAACATAGCTACGACCCCGTTTCTTTCCGCTGTGGTTATGGGTAGTGAGTGCAACCGCAAGCCTGTGTGCTAGTGCCGACGCTTGTATCCTCCAAGGAGATGAAAAAGCGAAAATCAACCGGCAACGGGTGCATAATTCTATTTCGGCGCAGAAGACACCAGCGTGGATCGGGTAAGAAGTATTGGGGGGGAGGGGAGAGAAGGATAAGCGGTGTTAACATTTTCGTACAGACTTGCATGCCGCAATTCATCTTCATACAAAGGACGGCGATCAAATTTTTCACGCAAACAGTGTGGGAGAGCTGAAAAGGTCGTACTAGACTAGTGGTCACCACTGTCGTCTGGGGGTCAGACAAGTAGGCTGACAATCAGGCCAACCCTAATGCCCTAGGAAGGGGCATGAAGAGGTTATAGAAAGGAGAGAGGTCTAAGTGAAACTGCGTATGAAACTGCAGAGCGACTTCGGCTGCTGGCAAAACGCACCTACCATTAGCCCTCCAAAGGGTATTAGAATCGTACTGAAAAACCCACAATCATGCCCGTAGGGAGTGCCTAGGATCATTTGTTGACGGAGTGCGTTTCCAGCTGCTGCTAGACATCTGATGGCTGCATCAGCAGCACAATGCGAATCCTGTGCAACTTAGACCCACTCTAAAGCAGCCAGACAAATGAGAGTTAAAAGATAATCTTCATGAGAAAATGAACATAGCAGGCCTAAAGAGTGATGTCCAAATACAACCTCTTTATTAAAGAAAAGAATTTTGACGTTAGAAAATAAGTTTTCATGTATGATTTTTTCTTCTGGATTAAGGTGTTCGGAACCCTATTCTTAGAGGCCGAACCCAAGACCACGCAGCTACAACAAGTTAACCAGATCTTTATATTTTTCAAACCTACAGTCATATGTACTACGCTGGATAGATTGCTTCACCGTGCTCCAAACACAGCAAACACCTAAGAGCCAGTTTCTGTAGCCGTAGGAGGTTACTGAGGGGTTTGGCTTCTCGGTGGATCCCCATGCAGTTTATGCCATAACTCTGCATTGAAAGTCCAGAACAAGTGTCTGAACCTTGAATTAGTGTCCGTCTTGACAGTGCGTTGAAACAATTTGTAAGCCCTGCATTTTTTGCGGAACATCCCAGAAATTAGAAGGAAGTTGCATATTTACCGAAAATGCTGGTCGCTCATATCTTAAATTTGCAAGTCAACCCGTTGTGCAGAGGACTGTGAGAAGCATAGAGTACAGTACTGGAGAAGGACTTTAAGAAAGCTTTCGACGGAATGGGACAGGGGGAGGGGTATGATAATCACAAGTTTGCCCCCTGAGGTATACTACCGGAAGCGCACGATAATAGATCCGAAAAAAAACAGAAGAGTAGCAGGGGAAGGAGTGATGCTCACTGATCTGACTAGATTGAAGGACAGAGAATGGGCGAGGCATTTTATTCCGCGGCCACCCAGAAACGGGCGATCTTGCAGGCTGTCAAGAAATGAACAATCGACGGAGGTGCGCCAACAAGGGCTCATGAACTGCCATATTTTCAGCCGTAGGCCATACTGCAACTTTAGGTCCAAATTACCTGACGATGTGACCTCCGTACTTACCCGATAGGCTTAGAGTAAGCCTGTTCCAGAGGAAGTCCATTTTAATGAGGTTCCCTGCGAATTTTTGGAGAAAATCTTCCTGAGTTCCTGTTCTATGTTAGCTACTGGGGCGCTTTGGCTCACTGGAAGCTAAACCAAAGACAAGGGTGGCAAAGCACAGTGCCCTACTCACGTTTGAGGGTATTTTGTATAGCAGTCGGTAGGTCACACTCTAGTTTTAGTAGGGCACCCTTTAATTTGGAGCAGATACTCGAAGTCTGTCCGGTCGTTGGGACTAGAACCTGCCCAAGGTTAGCTAGTACACACAGAAGCAGAAATAGACCTACCAGGGTTGAACGCGGGGTGAGCAATTCGTCAAACGTCCCACAATCCCGAGCAGACAACGGATCCTCCCTGGTGGAATCACAGAGAGATTGGTTACTCTGGTCCAGAGATACCGACCAGTCTGTTAGACGCTGATTCTCTGTCAGCGGGATCGGCACTGACAGGGTGGGGATAGGGCTGTTGAAACCGGTGAGCACTGCACTACCCTCAATGCAGGACTAGAGAAAAAAAAATGGGGGTGGGAGGTGACATCTGCTTTGAAAAAAATTATGAGAGGACGGCCTGTTGGCCTCCGCATGAGAAAATTATCAGAAGCGGCACTAGTTACTGTAGTCTAAACTTATCGGAAAAACGGAACTGCATCATGTAATTCGAGATTGTTCTATACGAAATATTTCTCGCTTAGGCAGCGAACCTTGACAAGGTCGAATTAAATGTGGAGAAAATATATTAAAAGATACCGGTAACACGTTGCTCAATAGTATATTTACAACCAGGGATAAAAGTATGCCGATGCATTTACGGAAAAGGGTCATAATTGCCTTATAGTCAGAACTTGAGGCTCCTAACTGGCATGACCAGTTCAAGTGTAGTAGTTCATGGGGTGGCGGCATAAAGCACTGCACTACGTAGAGATCACCATATGCTGACAACACCATATAAATCAGACGCGCTCTGCACAAACAGGTCAGACTTGTAAAAAACTTTTCCCACATTCAAAGAAGTTGCAGTAGACATAAACACGTAGGTGTTTGAATAAGAAACGAGGGGTAGAAACAAGAGTAGAGCAATTAGAAGAATAATGTATGCTCTGTAAAAATCCAGACATGGTAAACCCACCACTACGGTAGTGTATACGGCAACCGACGGCACTGTAGCTGTCATTGTATGTCACCGTCCCGTTTATAATGGTTAACTAGTTTACCAATTCCTCCTCCCAAAAATTGTATTTGGATTCCATGATACCATTTATGAGAAATACATACGTAGCGAGAACTACCGAATTTACTAGCCGTTTAGTGCTGGCTAGCGTAATGGTCTTTCGCGTTTTCATGACTGACGTTGTCTTGACATCGGTGGGTGTAGGTCCTCCTTGAACTACCACAACTGCCAGTGTTGTGGAGTTCAGCTGAAATCCTTCCCCTCATGCCTGTTTCAGCGGTGGCGAAACATATAAGGGCCAAAATTATTTCGAAGGATGCAAATCTTCGGAAGAGGGAACCTGTCTGTTGAATTTACTGCGGACACCAACGAGCATCTACGGTTGACGCAGTGGCTCGATATGCCACGGAAGATAGTTTCGAAAAAGGCGGCTCCCGGAGTCGACGAACGAAAGAGGTAAAAGGCAACATAACTCAGAACTTTCAGGCCTAGTACACTGACTGCCCTAAAATGCTACTGAGTCCGATGACGGCTCTGCGGGGCTGTTTTGCGAACTGGATATCCAATGAAGGGCAGAGTTAAGGACTATGGAGACCCCGGTTAAACAGGACACCCTGAATCTTCATCTTTTGCCTGTTTTTCTTATCACGAATACGACCACATGTGACGGCGTCTGCGGGGACCGGCACGACTGAATGGTAAGGAGGTAGTCTGGCCTCTTCCGACGAACCGCGCAACGCAAGCTGGAGCATAGAGAATTGTCTTGCACCGGCAACACAGATAAATATACGATCACTGGGGCAGTACGATTATGATCCAGTTCCCAGTAAGCTGGAACTACTGTGCTAGGCCCCGTGTGATACGTCATGCCAACACCGACAGAAAGAATGCCTCCGATTACGGTCTTGGGAGGACTAAATTATGACTTAGGCTACATATGGTCAAGAACGAATGACCGGCAAATAAATACAATGTTAAAGACCGCAAAGATCTTGTCATTGTGATAAGCTTTTGACAGACGGTTTCCGTTTTACTCGCTGTAACAACACGGAAAACAGCTGCCTCCGAGGCATGTTCAGTTCCAACAAACTGAAGAAAACTCTCCAAGGTACGCTTCAGAAGGCACTAGGCCACAATAAGTGTCGGTTCAAGGATTGCATCTCCGATGAAACGATCTAATTGACGAGAAGGGCGAAAACCGTTCGTCTTCGCGGTGATCCGAATTTAAGAGGTTTGTGTCATGAAGTCATTTAATCTGGGCGGCGTGATTGAGACAAAAGCCGAAATCCAACTGTTCAAAATCTTGAATACGCTACGAGTAACGGTAATACCAAGAGGCTGTATCGGGTTCAGAGACGAGACAGTCCAGGTGGTTAAAACTTTCCAGGGGAGATCGATAATTGCTGCCCAACATTAAATGTTAACCGGCATCCAGACTCTAAGAGGAGAAACAGAGATCGTATTCATAGACGTGATGTGCTCCTTGCACGAATCTTCAGTGTAACAGCTCACTACTGAAAGAGAACTATAATGTAAACCTCCATGATATGCCGTCAAATTTTTTTGCGGCCATTATCCACAACCACTTCCATCTGCACCGCGGCAAGCAGGCAAGAAGCAGTTCGACTTGATGGTCAGGAAGGGGATGCGTTGTAATTCCCTGTAGTCGATCATGCGGCATTTTACGAGTGGCTTCGTTTGATTCAAGTCTGCTATCTGAGAGAGATCTTACTTCCGGAGTGAATGACATGAAGAGTGACTTCTTAGATATCATATTCGTCGTCCGTCAGGGCTGCAGTTCATCTTTCGCTCTGTACAAATAAGTGATCGAGACAGGGTTCTTCAGCACGCAATTATAGACCGCCCTGAGGATCATGATGCATGCCCTACGGATCTTGACTACGCTGGGGACTGTACTAAGTCCAGAAATCTTTCTAAGATTGAGTTTTGTAAAAAAATCACTTAAAAGAAAATGTACTTTCATTATCAAATGTGGTTTAGGGTGGCCTATGAGGAAAAGGTGTGCTTGGGGTAGGGAAGCTAACGCGAACTGAAGAGGTTGTCAAGTCGAATTTGACCGATGACGTAAGTTTCCCACAGAGTTGTAACTGGTAAAATTGAAGAAAACACAAAGTCCCCTAAGGACATTCTTGTTTTTGCAACACTTTACGTGAGCAAAAATCGGCGGCCTCGTCGGGGCTCGAATCCACACCAGCAAGGACAAGACTTCAGTACAGCCAACGTTAAAATCAACTGAGTTACGAGGTCCCGACCGAGTTCCGTGAGTTTGACCACACTGGAGTCAAGGTGGCTAGAGCGTCGGCTGTACACAAGCCTTGACCTGGCTCTTGCGGATTACAATTCCACCAAAAGCCGCCGAGTTTTTCACAACTGAGACACATTAACTATCCAAATCTGTCCAGAAACGTGGAGTAATAAGAAATCACCTTAATATTGGCCTACTGTCAAGGTTAGGATAGGGAAATAGGTACCCTTCGTGGAATTTCGTGCAAGGCCACCTGTATTAGACAACGAGCGTTCCTATTTACCTGTCCTGCCGAGAGGGGGTGGGGGTAGAGGATACTTAAAAGCACTACGAGCACTCCCAACCCTAGGCGATGATCGTTACGAGGTCAGATGGGACATTAAAAGCAGCCTGAGAAAGAAAAACATACACATATGCATCGCTTTCTTCCCGGCTGCATACCATACCTCGAGAATATAAATGGTGGAGAGGCTTAAACAACTCCAGAAACCGAGTTGTCATGTAAAAAAAACTACCAAATGCTGTGGATCTAAGATAATCCCAACCTACAGCACGATCTCCAGTTAGACTAGGGCTATCCGTCTAGCCTACCCTATGCCACTGCTGGGTTAGCTGATCTCCATGCGAGATTTGTTTTGAACAGGGGTCCAAATTGCGCCAACAGATATGGTAGGAAAAGAAAGTAAGATAGTTTGGATCGCCTATGTATGAACCGAGCGCCAGGAATAGCAGTACAGCTTAGTTAGCGGGTACGTATGTCGCAGGGAGATGGGAAATAGAGCACATATATAAACAGAGTGCGCGCATACGTCCAACGTAAGTCCAGAAGAGCGAAGAAATACGACAGAGCACAGCTGGGTACTAACTCACCTGATCCCGAGGTCTTTCCGCTTGAGGAGCAACTCCGTCGGAATCTTTGGATATTCTGAAACATAAAAAAACAAAGTTTTGAATGAAATGGGTGTGCGTGCATACCTTAGAGAAATAGGTTTTTGAAAAAGCACATATACACAGTCTTGCGGTCCTATATGCCTCGCATTTGAAATTTTTCTTCAGGGGGGCTTCGGACTTGGATATAAACGTTGGTTTGTGTACTCATCTGCCCAACTTTCCAAGGTAGGCAAAGACACGGCCTACCACTCCCAAATATACTGAACTACTAGAAGCATCATTTTTAGTAACAACCTAGGAAGCATGCCGCTGGTGTCGTCCACGAGTGTTAAACTCTAACTTGAATCCCCCATCATACAATTAAGTCAAATGTCCTGCCAATGAGCTAAGGACTGAATACGACAGATGAAACGAATATGAAATTCTAGGAAATTATGTCGGATGAAGATGTGATCTGTAGGAACGAAAAGTGTATTGGTCTAACGTTTCAGATTCCCACTGGAACCCATCATCACAGAAAGTCGCAGATGACGATAATGATGAAGATGGTGTGATAGTTGCGAATATTCAGCACGTCTTTTGGGACGAAATGGTGTATGAAGTAGTAGTGCACACATGTTTATAAGGCTAGCAGATTGCAGGGAAAGGCAAGTCGTGACGCGCCTAATTAGCCTAATTACTGTGATGTGAGGCTCTTTGATCACGCTCGAATGTGTGTCTAGTCATGAGGTGTACATTTTCCAAAAAGGAAAAATTACAAACTATACAAGGCTAAGTCGCAAAAAGTAAACGCATGCGATTTGGCATTTACTCACTAAAGTTCAATAGTGTTTATCTTTTCCGATCTACCATGAGACCCTACCTGGGCTTTTGGGAGGAATCAACCATAGAAGTTGCATCTGCAGACTAAAAATTTACACCATGTAGGCCCATACGTCCGTTCCCATTTCTGGTCGGCTTGGCTCAGGCTGGGAAACGGATGGATGCGGGAAAAAAGCGAAACGAAATCTGCGCTTACTGCCTAACTATACTTAACATGACGCGCCTAAAATTGTAGCTTGAAAGACTGGTCTATAACCATTAAAACCTAACTGACGATGGATTAACCCCAGAAGCAAGCTTGGTAGATGCACTACACGTCCACTTAGCAAGCGACAGGATGTGATATGGAAGGCCACACCCGACTGTGCACGAAAGTTTCTGTCAGACAGAAAATCTGCTAACAGTGCATTCTCCCAGAGTCAAGAACCTCTTTCCGGTCAATTTACTCACAGGGCTAATCGAGCGCCACTGGTGGTTCACAATCCGTCGATCACATTGCCAGCAGCATTACTGAATTCCTGTATGACCCGCAGGCCCATATCACCATTGATTCCTGGTGCAAACGACACGATCTGCCTGCCCAGGACGATGCATGGAAGGTGCGACTCCTTCTTCGCAAACTGGGCCCTGACGAGCACGAACGCTATGCTAACTTTATCCTTCCCAAGAACTCACGAGAAAGCACTTTCGTGGACACGTTGAAGACGTTGTCGCAGATTTTTGGTGAACAGTCGTCTCCGTTCAACACTCGATTCCAGTGCCTGCAACTGTGCAAACGGGAATCCGACGATTTCATCACGTACGCGGGCATTGTCAATCGCGAGTGTGGGCGTTTTCAGCTTGGTTCTCACACAGAAAACCCGTTTAAAAGCCTCATATTTATCTGCGGCCTCCAGTCCTCCAAGAATGTTGACACCCGGACACGTCTCCTGTCCCATGTGCAACAGAACAGCACAGTCAAACTCCAGGAGCTGGCTGCGGAGTGTTAAGCGTTGATTAACCTCAAACACGATTCCGCTAGGATTCAAGGTATCTCCACTTCTTTCCCAGTCCACACGGTCGCAGCAACCAAGCTTTATCCCATAATGCGGCCCAAACAAGCACCCAAGGCAAAATCACCGCCATCTCCTTGTCGGCACTGCGAAAAGTGGCATTTCCATCGGGATTGCACATTCCGCCAACATCGTTGCCAAAGTCAGGTGGGGCACGGTGATGGGTTCTGCCAAACACCATCAACTGCTGAAAGCAAGTCTGTCTCCACCAATTCCAACTACAAGCGCAGTTTCGGTCCAAAACGCAAGCCTAAAAGTCAGTCTCAATGCCTCTCTGACACCGAACTGCTCTCCACTGCCGGTCCTTGCTGATCTGTTCAACCTGCACAATGGTAGCACTTGCTTTGCCAATTTAAACCTAGCTGATGCGTACTTGTAGATCTAACTCACTCCAGAGTTGCGAGCATTTTAAAAATAAACCCTCACCGTGGTCTCTTTCAATACAACAGGCTGCAGTTTGGTGTCAAGACCACCCGGCTCTGTTTCAGCAAACGATGAATGCAATGCTATCCGGCATTTCAGGTACAGCTGGGTACCTTGACGATATTATCATCATGGGTCACTCCCCTACTGAACTGCAAGACCGAGTATGCACAGTACTCGAAAACGTGCATGAATATGGCTTTCACCTGAGATCTGACAAGTGCCAATTCTTCCTCGAGTCAATCAAGTACCTCGGATTCATCTTTGACGCCACTGGTCGCCATCCAGATCCCGAAAATATTCGTGCTCTCCAACGAATGCCGGCACGCAAGGATTTATTACAACTTCGTTCATTCCTTTTGGCTTGATCAGCTACTATAGCGTCATCCTACCGTCGCTGCATGACTTACGAGCCCCGCTCAACCGGCTGCTGCAGAAGGATGCTCCCTGGTGCTGGTCCTCCGACTGTGAAAAGGCCTTTGTCCAGAGGAAGTTGACGCTGAGTTCAGATCTGCTGCTCACGCACTATGACCCGACTCTGCCGATTATCGTTGCTGCAGACGCATCCAATCACGGAGTTGGTGCACACTTTTCCCGATGGGTCTGAAAAGGCGATCATGCACGCATCCCGCACATTAACTCCTGTGGAGAAGAACTATGGACAAATCGAGAAAGAGGCATTAGCCATCATCTTCGCCGTCAAGAAGTTCCCAAAGCTGCTGTAAAGTCATCATTTCAAGTTGTTGACGGACCATAAACCACTGCTGTCTATTCAGCCAGCCGACTTCAACAATTGGCAACTATTCTTCTCGGTTACGACCTTGATTTTCGCTGCTGCCGCACTACCGACTTTGGTCAGGCTGACGCCCTTTCCCGCCTCATATGCAATCATCATGACCCTGAGGAAGATATTGTGATTGCTGCCATTTCTATTGAGGACGATGTGCACCGTCAGATTTCAGGCGCCATACGAGGCATACCTGTCATTGCCGCCGAAATCCGGCGCCCTACCGAACAGGATCACATTCTCCGTCAAGCGATCACCTACGTGCAGACCAGATGGCCAACTGGCGATCTTCACCAGTTTTTCCTGCGCTGAGCATCGCAATCGGTGGTTGATTCCTGCCTCAAGTTTGCGGACCGTGTGGTGATTCCTTCTTCACCTCGGCCTGTTGTCCTACGCCAGTTTTCTTCTGCTCATCATGGTATCAGTCAAATGAAATCCATCACTCGTAGTTTTGTCTACTGGCCTGGTATTGACAGCGACATCAACGACATCGTTCGACGATGTCTCCGTTGTCAGCAAGCTGCCAAGATGCCGTCTTGTCAACCCCCAGTGCCACATAAAACACCAGATAGGCCTTGCATGTCGATTTCGCTGGTCCACTTGATGGCGTACCATACCTAATCTTGGTCGACGCCTATCAAAAGTGACCCGAGATTGTACCACTGAAGCCGGCAACGACATCTGCCACTATTGCTGTCCTACGACGCATTTTCAGCCAACACGGCTTACCAGATGTGCTGGTTTCGGATAATGGTGCTCAGTTTACCTCATCGGTGTTCGAGGATTTCTGCAGCCAGCACAACATCCAGCATCTTCACTCTCCGCCCCACCACCCTCAGTCTAACGGTTAGGTGGAGCGTTTTGTCAACATATTAAAGAGAGCCCTCTTGAAAGCTCGTGGGAGGGGACCACGGATGAGATCATCCAGGCATTCCTGTTTTATTACCGGACTACTCCGAACCCGACGTCACCCGGCGGTGTTTCTCCGGCTGAGGCCTTGATGGGGCGAAAACTACGCAAAAAGTTCCATGCGCTGATTTTTACCAATGAGCCGTCCACGCAACCAACTTCATTTGTCTCTCGCAGCAAGCTTCTCAACGGAACGCCCGTCTTCGTTCGCGATTATCGAGCTAGTTTTCAAAATTGGATTGAGGCAACCGTAACAGCGCACAGAGGCAGCATGTTGTTCGACGTCTGCGTGGGTGATGACACCTGGGTTCGTCACCACATCCAGATTCGACGGCGGCATTGCAGTAAAGCAACCGAGCCCGAGTCATTGTCATCACTCACTCTCGACATCCTGCTGGATACTTTCGCCATTCCGACTGATCAGTCGGTCTCCGAACCCAACGCTGCACCTCCTTCAGATTTACCAACTTCAGTATCAGTTGCTGGCTCCGCGCCTTCAGAACGAAAACTGTTCCCTAGATGCCGGACCAACCGAGTGCGCCGAACAACGCGGCCGATACAAGTCAACCCGCGTCAGAAACGGTACTGAGCTACTTGAAGCGGAGGTGTTGGGAATGCTCATTCCCGCGATGAGTTATCTCACAAAAATGCACCTGCGCGCGCGTTTCTCACGCTGCATGCCACGAACTATGCTCGACTATGTTCCGCATTGACTTTGGCCACAAAGCTCTCGTCAGGTCTGATCGACCCATGTCCCCGAGAATTTTGCTCAGCTCTTATCTATCTTCCTCTTGAAGCTGAGTAGACAGAATATAATTAAGCTGGACGGGAGGCTATACATGCATGCAGCTTTTAATGTCGATTTTTCTTGAATAAACTTTCGCTAGCTGATCATGTTCTCTTGCTCTACCACGTTGGGGTTGGGACAACCGTCGATTGAGCATACGCTTCGTGCGTCATTTAAGTATCTGGCCGGGTCATAACACTTTCTAAAAGCTCATTCGGCAATTGGATCGTTGATTCCGACAGAGTCCACCGTATGCAAGATATCAGGGCAGGCGTAGGTACGGCGACTTGCGCATGGATTAGATTATAGTGATAGTAGACTTGCGATGCACCTACCGCACTAGCACCTCCTCCCACAACTGGGCCCGGTGTCATGGCCAACTTACGAACATCTGATGCGGGGGAGGGTGCAGATGGCTGATGCGGCCAGAACCGTCACTAAACGTGCCACCACACCTCGCTCGGATTCCACGGAGTGTGTCATAGACGCCACACCAAGAAGGAGCCATTGCAGTCTGACTCTCAGTCCACCCATCAGCCACTCCACACAAACACACAGGTCTGAATTATCCCGTTAGCTAGCAACCTTCCAAGCCACGGCTTTTGGCGCACCGGCATAGCTTTCAGCGCATCAAAAAGTTTATAGTGAGGAAAATGCACTGAGACGTCGACCACGGTCTCTATTACCATTCACCGCCCGAGTCGCTCATATGTCTGGTGCGGGGAATGGGCGCTGTGGCTGAAGTAGCTAGTAACCTCGTCTGCGCGTACTACATGCACGGCCTGGTCACAAGCACAAACACCATGATTTCATTCTAAAGGGTGTAGAATGGCTCGGGCGGCCGAATTTCTGCATGCCTGTCCGCAGTCCATCTCCATTTACCGTGTCAAAAGCTTACGTCAGATCCACAAGTGTATTGAGAAGATTTGGTAACTAAGGCTGTTGTTAGGTGCTACATCCATGCTCAGCCCATTCAACGGAGAATTATGTCAACATCAGGCCAAGACCTCCAAAAGACATTAAAATACTCAAAGCGGGAGTAAACTCCGCCCCCAACGCCGGCTGATTTCATGTCTATCAGTTACTGACGCTCATGGCGTGACCCCAAACCGGGTCAGAGTGCGTAGGTAAAGCCTCTAAGAAACCTGAAGTCCTCACGCGCTCAACGAGACCGCGGTTTGCCTTGCCGGACAGTGAAGTCATGTAACCGCAAAGACCGCAATAACAAGAAGACACATTTGAGTTATGACAATTAGGGTAAGCCAGAGTGCGGGGTCAAGTCGGCAACGCAAAATCAGTATGCAGCTCTACGGCGGAAAGTCTGATATGGTGTTTGCGTGTGAGCTGGCGTGTGGCCAGGATGTGCCACAAAAAAAACATACTCAGTGCTGATGGCTATGGAAAGAGTTTGCTTCTTTGAGCACATCCCGACAGCTTAATCGGAATATGGAAGAGTTCAAATTATCCAAATGGCAGGACAGTAAAGACGCTAAGATACCGTCGGCTGTAGCGGCGCATCAGCAAATTCCTTTTGAGGATGACAAAGACATTCAAAGGGATGGTTAATCTCAATTGTCCTGTCCTCTAAAGCACAGGACCAACGTCCCCGTCTGATCCGCTTGCAGCAACCCAGATCAATTAGTAAATGCTCTCCTGAACACGAATTTTCAGCTAAGTGTTAAACCCGAATTCTACTCAGACTAGAGGAGGGTATTTCCAAAAAGCTAACGGATGGTCTACTAAAGAGAAGACGGAGACTAATTCAAAGGCTGCTGGTTGTCGTGACTACAGCTGATGTCACTAACTCAAGTAATTTCTTGCCACAATTTAAAAAAATGTCTGTTACGCAGTTCAAGGGTAGTCAGTTAATACCTCCTCCTCTGGCGGCTCGGACGCCTGACATCAAGTATCATGCACAAACCGACATATCGCACTGAATTCCGCTTTTTACGCGTTACGCTCTCAAATCCAGACGGCTAGACCCAGCACATCGGTTAAATGAAGCGCACGAGAGCCTCAACATTGGCGGATGGGACCAGAAATACCGGCGTCATGGGGTAAAAATTGCTACTCAGGGGTAACGCGAAATTTTTTCAAAAAAAACATTCCAAAGTAAATTTATCCCTTTGACTAATAAGTGGGTAGGGGTATGTTGCTTCAACATTTTTAGCAGCATTAGCAGGATGTGGGAGTCCACGTTCCACATACTCAATGTCCATATCGTCAGTAACTATTATGAGCTTTATGAACAGTCATCTACGGTAAGTGGAAGAGAGAGAGAGAGAGAGAGAGAGAGAGAGAGAGAGAGAGAGAGAGAGAGAGAGAGAGATTATAACTTACGTCAGAGGCTTCATTTCCTCGGTTTTTGGAGCTTCCTGTAGTCCTGGTATACACTGAACGCGCTGTAGTTGTTCGCGAAGACGATTCACCTCTTTTAACATACAGATGTACTCCTGAGGGTCGGGAATGTAGGCCGGACTGGATGCTATAGCAATAGAATCAGAGGAGCTGGCAGGCGCAGCAGGGTCCATCGACGGTGCGGAATCCTCTCGGGTTCCAATTCCCGAGGGGGAAGTGTCCCGTGGAGTGCTGCTCCTAGACCGAGACAGGCTGACAAACAGATTCTCACCATCACTCGCGCAGACAGGTAGAAGTTCTCCGCCAGACACTGTAGAAACTATAACGGTGAAACAAGGAAAAGGAGCGCCGGCTAGTGGAAACCGATTAAACATAATTACATGGAAATCGCCTTTAGATCATCAGTTGGAATCCATGAGGACCATTATTATTTCTGTGGAACCGTGGCACAGAGAATCTAGGGCACGGGTGGATACGGATGCCACATGAGTGATAGTGAAGCAAATGTAAATACTATGGAAAAGTTTTCGACTTAGAGATAAAGTACACAGAACAGCTGCTTTAAGTAAGGGCCGGGCACATCTATCCAGCGTATTCAGCAAATATACTTTCCATGTTCCCACATAAGATTTCTTGTTGTCACACTACCGCTCATTTGAAAGTAACGTAACTCTTTGCTTACTAACAATGCTAGACTTGCTGCCTCACGGTTGGCATTTACAGTAAAGCCCCTTATATGACATGTTTCACATTCTATTTGACTGCTTCTTTCGGATAACTACGCCTTCTTGTTTCCCCCACTACTTTAGTATTTGTTTGAAGCTCCCACATTGGGTCCCCGTAAATTGACACTATCTTACTGACTGTACGTCTGGAAACATATGGTTGTGAGTGTAGCATTTAAATTTTGCAAATTCTCTCATATTATAGAACAGTGCTTTTGTCCAAATCGGTTTTTGACTGTTTTTTGTTTGTTTACCTACGGACTGTATGAAGTGAACCTACCAAAGCAGAATTGATCTAGAAGGGCTTACAGCGGCTAGCTCAATAGGGCCCTGGTGAAACTATCTGAACAGACTACTAATTTTCGGTCAGATATAGTATGCAGGTTTCCAATTGAGGAAGGGGACAAGAATGCCAGACAAGTCGGACAAAAATGACTCTAGAGTAAACGCGGGCGAATCTAGTTGTATGATCGGTAAAAGTTGTGACCCAACCAAGGATGAGCAAAAGCGTTAAGCATTTGTCACGGAAATCGGTGGCATACATAATTCCTTTATGTCCAATTAAATTCAGCCTTCATTACAAAAAGGGACGTCTGGACATCATGACTTCGTTTAAGACTTTAGATTGATGATGCTTCGTTAAAAATAGCACAAAGAAAAAACATCCTGGCTTCTCCTATTTCGAGGAAACACGTACAGGCTGAGTGATCCTCTTCAACCGGATGACCGGAGGATGTGTGTGGTGGTGTCGGTTGCTTCTCCTCTTGCGCTGATACCGGCTCTTGGAAAGTTTGCAGGGATTCCGATGGTAACTGGCAGACAGTCTCCGAACTAAATTCCGGCAAACTTCGCAAATGCGTCGTTTCCTGTGACCCCGGTTTATTCTGCTTCTCTCCCTCTTCTTCTGAGTCCTCATCCAGGGAGTCAAAGTCATCCAGTACAGTCAGTTGATTGTACTGTTTGATTCTAGAAGGACTCTGTAAAAGGAGAGCCGGGAGATGAAATAAGCCTAGAGGGCAGGGGGCAGAGAAGTGACGTCACGTTTATCTGTGAAGATATCGGCGACCGTCGGTTGCTGGCTAGAAGAGGGACGCTCAACGTACCAGCACATATAAATCAAAGAGATCAATTGGTCAGTTTGAACCTGTTGCATAAGGCAATATTTCTTGGAGGAAAGGTCATCCACCAACGAAGAGCTTGTGTTTCTGTCATTAAAAAAACTCGTTTTCTTGTTTATAGTGGCCACTGGTGAGGAACGCGTATATGAGCTGAACACTACGCGGCGTGTCCGAAAAGCCCCAAATATGAATCACTGTGGCCATGGAACCAATAAACTCTCTATTGCGGTAGCTTCACCAAAAAATTAAATGTCCCGAGATATGGAAATCTAGACATCCTTCGACGTTGCATGCATCATCGAACCATTTAAGCAATAAGGTCAAATTCAATTTCATGATAAATAAGGCCCATGGAACGCTAATGTGCACAACTATCTAAAACATCCAATATGTACACGCCACATGGTGAAAACTTGGCAATTTTTAAGGGTCCCAACCTATCTTTGAGATTTTACGAACTATTGAGCCCTTCAAATTCATCGGCAGAGAGGTTTGGTTTTAGGTAATTCATTTTGTGCTGGAGGCTATAAAAACCTTCCATGTTTTGTTTTGAGGCCTACAAGCCCCCGAAAGCACTCAGGAGTAACCGTTTGTTTCTTTGATCAATGTTCTTATCATCCCAAATCATTTTCAAAAAAGATAAGTCCTCTATGGAACAAATGCTCAGTAATATTTGTTTGGTTTCAAATCTACGGGAGATAGAAAAACGAAAAGAGACAATATGTGTGATCATTTTGAACTGGTTACATTTTTGGGTGATCAGTAATGCGACAGTGAACGTGTATAGAAAGCCTGATAGTATGCTAATTTTTCCATCAAAGTGTTTAGTAAGAAGATGACGTTCAACTGAACACATCGGTAAATCAGGTACGCTGGCACTCCTGTTAACTCCCGCAGGTGACAGTAAAATGGATTGATGTGCCTTCTGATAAAAAAAAGGGGAAAGAGCCATGTAGGATCATGTCACCGTTTCAACCAAAATATAAGCATAAAAACGCGAACTGTTGATAATGTATAAAAGATATAAATCATCCCTATTGATCTCACATGCGAGAAATTACAGGTGGGTAACAAGTCATGCGTGTGAACCTGGCACTTTATACACCTAAAGTGTTGCTGTTTACGACCTTCAAATTATCCATTGGACTCCGTTGTGAAAACCTCGGCAGCCTCAGTGGGAGTCGAACCCACAACAGCAAGGACAGGGCGTGAGTACAGTCAGTGCTCTAACCAAATCTTGAGGTACGGGGCTCCAAGCGGGAGCCGTGAGTTTAATCACATTTTCGCCAGGTTACCCTTCCCCACGGTCCTCCCTTATTTCGGCCGTCATAGGAAAACGCAAGCACATGCGAAGCCCATTGCCCGCAGTGTCCTGTGCTGAGCATGCTTAAAGGGATTATAAAGTGAATGCACATGAATACAGGTTGTGAAATTCATCGGACCTTTGAGGGTCGAGGCATATTCTGCATATAATAACCGGCCAAATACCATAAACAGCTTCCGTGAAAATAGCCGCTCCTCAGCTACGATAGAGCAGAATGCTGTGCATCTTCACTAACGCCAGTGTGAAAACAGCCAGGTCTGCTGTAAGTCCAGAGCAGCTGAGTAGAGTTTGTGGTGGCTTGTACCAAAACCAAAGAGGCATCGAACATGACGGTTTAGAAAACAGGAAATAGTGCCAACATACGGAGGAGGCAGTAGTTAGTACAGTGACCAGACTGCGAGATCTCTTAATTAAGTGCAAACAGTCCCCGAGTATATAAAGGTCAGTGGGCCTTGCCCTGTGCGACAGAAAGTTCATGCAGCGAAGCCACTGTGCCCAAGCTCATACCCGGTCAAAGAGACTCGGAAAGGGACGTGAGGAGGGGTAAAAGAGATTAAGTTAAGTACAGCTGTGGGTCCGCGTCCACTCTCTTCGCTAAAGGCATCCTGAAACTACCACGCCGCGCTGGCAGCCATGGCTTGGAAGGTAAGCGACTGGAAGGATAACTGGGTCCTCCTTAGGATTGAGAATCTGAATGCAACTGCTCGTTCTTTATGTGGCCTTTGTAACACTTCCACCTGTAGAAAGTGCGTGACTACCTTGCTGAAGCCAAGTATGTAGCGAGTTATGATACAAATCGTGTGTGGCGCGCGTGGACGGGGTGCTCCGCTTTGTCAGTCACTGGGCCTACCCCCACCACTGACCGGCTTGACCTCATCGGAACATGAGGTTTTTTTGTTAATGAACGCTCACCGATTGTTAACGGAACTCACTCGTCCCGTGCTGCCTCAAGGCTCACTCTCGAGCCCCGCCACCAGCCGCAAAGCGGCTAGTAGTACAGGGCCAACAAAGACAAGGGAGACTAGATTGGCCATTTCTGACTCATTAGCCGTCATCAGCCAGTCATACCCAACCGCAGGTGGCTCGAATCCGCGAGTGTGCAAGTCATCACTGCCTACTCCTCGTGGTAGTAGTGAACCTCGTCGCTTGCTGCGACTGAACTAGGGGGCATTGAATAACAGCTGTACAAAAGGTGTCCGAATTTCATCGACATTAAATACTTTGCTCTTCAACAGTTTTGCTTTAAATTCTGGTACAAGCATGCGCATCCTTTCGGTTAGTACCAGGTAGCAACATAGATAAGATCTCAAAAAGGTGGAACATAGTTAGAGGAGCGTAAGGGTTGAACGGAAGTGGTGGCTACCGTCTAAAACAACAATGCATGAGTAATATTCGGGTCCCTTCCAGCCGCAAAGCTACCGCAGGGAACAATCAAATACCCGGCAGTGCGAATTGATAAGTCAGAACGCATCAGTCACATAATAAAGAGTAAGTAGATAAAAATGCATCAACAGCACTGATAAGAGACCTGTGAATGGAACAAATAGGCTCAGGACGCCAACAACGTGACACACTTTTATTTTCGTATAGAAATGGAGGTGTAAGTGAAGCCACGGAAGCAAATCCTGTAATAGGTCATTTATTCAAAAGAGCTAAAAGTAGACCTGTGCTGCGATGAGTCATACCAACACCTCCGCCTAAGCATTTAAGATGCGCATGACTAAAACGATGCCTCTACGAAGCCCTTACTGTTTTAAGCATAGATGACATTAATTTAGGGATAGAGGTGTGCTGGTCCTTGTACTTCACCGGGAGCGGTTTATTTTGGGTTCGACGCTCCGGATAGTGATCTGGCCTCTCGTTTATAGGGCGCATTTTGCCTGATGAGGTCACCGAGGACGACCGTGGGAGTGAACCAGACCCTCATTTTCATGTGACCTGTGTCCTCCTCACCCTCGTTGACCCCAGCGATAATTTGCGGCGCTGATGGTTTCACGACATCACGGGGGTCCCATCCACCCCTTCCCGCCTCCACAGTCGGCGGCGGCCAAAAGATATCCTATCTTCAAGTTTCACATTTGAAGACGTAATTTTCTATCAAGAAATAATATTTTTGTGCGTGTTTTCTGTAAAATATATTTAACTAAATAAGATCATCAAAAATAAATGATAAATTGCAGGCTACTTAAGTAGCCATCTTTAAAGAGTATACTTTTTGTGGGCGGTCAGAAAGAAGCTCGTTCAAAAGCTGGCATCCTACTGTGACTGAAATATTTTCGGATTAGGCTGCACGATAATCAATACGGCAACCGCACTTAAGTAATTTGTTTGGATCGAAAACAGATTTCAGAATTTTGGTTAACATTTCATGAGATCGAGGGTCTACTCTAATACGTTAAAAGAGGACGCCCAAGAAACCGTGTTCAGCTCCAATCTGAGAGCATTATCCTTTGTCGCAAAATTATTGCAAGTCAGGGCCAGCACCAAAGCCTCCCAAATACGTGTATCGGTAAAACAAACGGATGAGACATGGAGATTGATAAAACAAGCTGACCCGCCAGCTACCTTAAACCAAAAATGTACCAAAACATCCTATAACCTGGAGGGAGTCGAGAGTTTGAGCAACAAGATCAGTGCCGGGATATAAAGTAGTCTAGGTATGCGGGGCCAGAAAGGTATATATGTGAAAGCCTGGTACTCACGTTGAATTTATCCGACAGCGAGCGGAATTTAGACATTGAAGAAAGCGTCGAGACAGAGGAGTGGTCGGATGGCCTTGACGATGGTCTAGCCGATGCCGTTGTCACAGTCTTTTGACCAGATACAGTTTCGCAAGCCGAGCCGTTTTGGTTAGCGGAAGCAGCGGAGACTGTCTGGGGGCCACAACGACGGGTCGCCGCGATAATCGCCTTCTCGGCCATCCGTACACGTGTATTTGCCTCGGCCAGATCCGCATCGTACTTACTTTTCAGGCCCAACATCTCGGCGTTGAGAATCTGATTTTGCACTTCCAGCTCGTTAACTGTGCAAAACAACAAAAACATTGGCTGGAGTGTGAAGAAGAGAAGTAGATTTCGGAATGCTGCTTAATCTTCCCTTCTGTAGGCATTCCTCTGATTGTCACTAACTAAATTTTAAGTAGGCATTAACGAAGAAGGAAATTGAAAAGATCCTCTAGCCTGCACCATCGTAAAGGCAACGGCATCAATGGTACGGTCGACTGTAATTCAGCTACACTTTAGAACTAATCAACCACATTAACTAGCGTCCGTTCCCGGTCCATTATTGCGGTACAACCTAAAAATGTCTAACCGTGAAAGACTATGAGCAGGAACAGCCTATAAACTAGATTTGTACATGCACTTTGAAAAGATAAAAATGGTCACGAATTTGCATTCGGTAATTTGCATGTGAGAAGACGAGCTGTCAAGTAAACAAATCAAAATCACCAAGTCGGCCTCCAATTAAGGGCTTTTGAACAATCAATCACCACCCCGCTCCTAGTGCGCTTGTAGAAAGAAACTAATTCGTCGAGAACAGTCACGGAACGATAGTAAAAATGGTTTTAAATACAAGACCATATTTGGATGGGTAATTTTTTAAAGTGGGACAGACATCACTGTAGGTAGACTACCTATGTGCTCACAGAGATACAGGGGCACATTAAACGATGAAAGCCATTAAACCTTAACTAAAACAGAAGTATAATCACAAGACGGGAAGAATGATCTGCCAATTAGCCTAGATGCTGGTCACTCGGCGCGTTCACAACTGGCGGATAGCGGAACGACATTTCGCGAAGGTGAGTTGCACCCAACAGACAGATTGACAGTTGCGGGCTGACAGCCATAGTGCTACCAGGGCGCAAGGGGCTGGGGTCGGAGATACCGAATGCCTTCGCAAAACCTAGGAAGAGAACTGCGACATGGTGACCAGGAACCGCTAGCAAATCTATGCTTACCATCGTTACATTGCTGCTCGTTCTTGAGTCAAGACACCAGAGACAGTCTCCAATAAACAATCCGAGGAGCTGTTGGCGACCTTCACGTATTCAACCTTCTCAAGATACTGTACGAATATTTCCGACGCAAGTAGTAGGGTCTATAGTACGCCATCCGCCGCGCACTGAAACGCCTTCTCATCCCGGTACTCAAGCTGGAATAAACTGCGGACGTTGGATGTTGGAATGTGTAACGATCCTGAAGCAGGGCACCCAAATTCCGATGGCACACAGCCTTCAGCGGTAGAACTTGGATGTCCACCACCTGTCTGGAGTCGGAATCCCCAACTTAGGCTAGATAGAAATTAAATTTCGCATAATCAACTCCCACTTTACCTTGCAGCACAACAGCGCTCGCAACTCTTCCGGGTAACATGGCGTGACGATCGCCTTCCCACAAAAAGCGAACCGCAAAAATGTTTGTGTGGGAATCAGTGAAGGACAGAACGGTTGACGTGCGATCAGAGTAGTTTACAAACATCTCTTTCAATCCTGTCTACATCCCAGCATCCACTGCCGGCAGGCACGATAAAATCTCCTAATTTGGCCTATAAGAACTAATCGAAGGCTTCGCTCGTCGTGAACTGATGATTACCACCGAGGACTGGAATGTCCGAACTGGGTCTGTGACTTCTCCAACAGCCCTCTCTGCGGCCGATGTAGACCTAGTTTTGATGCAAAAATGGTGCGAAAATTTTAAGCTTTGCTGACCAGAACCGGCTAGTCGTTATACCATGTGGTTCCAACATTGTCGCAAACAATCGTCGACGTGGCATTTAAACAGTGGCCGTAAGGCTAATTAAACTTGACTACATCTACAGTCAATTATAGGTTAGGAGGTTGGTTTTAATGATACTAGATCAAGGTGTGGAAACAAAACCGGTAAGGGTCGTGGAAAAGACCGCTTTCTGGTTCAAACGCACCCAAGACTTTGCCTATAATCCACGACCAGATTCACAAGTGCGACAACCCAGCATGGCCAGGTTGGCAGCACAGAAGCCTAGACTTGCTTTGCAACTCGAGTCGAAGGATAAGGCAAAAGCAGATGGTCATCATTGAAGTAATCCATTCACGAAACATCTGAGAGAATTCTCGAGTTCAACCAGAGGTGACTGGATCAGCCCAAAAACGTCAATGCTAACTATTTACCTAGACACCTCGAGATAAGTTCAGAGATGATTATTCCTTCGGCCAAATCGGCCAAATTATGGCAACGCCGGCTAAGGAGTAGTCCTCAAATGTAAGGTGTACTCGAAATTTTATCAAATTATTCGGCATGTTAGGGTCAGACCCTCGGCATTGTGTGACTCGGTGATGTATACACTGACGAATTTACTGCTGGCAGACTGCCAATTTCAAGTGCTGGCGTGAGCGTTTTGAGTGCATTTTAATCTTTTATGACCAAACCATCCCTGTGCAGCGGAGTCTTAGTTATTATTTCTCTCGTTTTGAGTGCATTTTAATCTTTTATGACCAAACCATCCCTGTGCAGCGGAGTCTTAGTTATTATTTCTCTCTGTTTCCTCCAGTCTCAGAAAAAAAATTGTCAGTGCAATACGGAGGCTGCATAGCAAGGCGCCCTGAGGAGAGGGTGTTTTCGCTGAAGTATATATGTCTGATTTCCACATTCTGGCTCCATGGTCGCATAAAGCTATGAGCCGAGCTTGGAGAGATGAGATTGTTCCTAATATTTGAGGGTGGACCATCCCTGTACCTGTCTTCTAGCAGGGAAATATGAAAAAGTGTGAGATTTAGTAAAACATGATCCTACCCCAAGTTGTTGCAAATGCCTTTGCTGTTGGCAGGCTAAGACAATTCCTGTGTGCATGATTTTATGAGAAGATGCAACTAATCTGGATTCCAAACTGCATGTGGATGCACCGACCGAATATGTAAACTGAGACACATTCTTGAATGCAACAATGGCTACCAACAACTGACGGTCGTTCACTTCGTTGACTGTGGCGGGTAAGGGACGGTATGGTTGCAGGAACCAGCCATCGACATCGACTGAACTCTCAGAAGGGGCCTGGTGTGGGTTCAGAGTGTCAAATTTGCAGCCGTTCATCATCCGAATGACCTCGACTACGCTAGCGAAATTGCCAAAAGAAGACACGCCTCGGAGTCAATGGATGTCAACGTGCAGAAGGGAACAGTCACAAATACCCTCTAACGACGCTGTTTCCAAGTGGACAGGGCAATAATGACATCATCTGCGAAAGCAATGCTGCTCTTAATGTTTTCAAAACCCTTAAAACGTGCCAGGGGAACCAATTCAATATCTCAATGAACACAAAAGTACGCGTGTATTGGACTTCCACTTGGTAAGTTATTTTATACGGTCGTGAATACTGAACTGTAAATGGATAAGAGGAGCGAAATTGGAGGTGTTTAATCACCGCTGCATGAGAGCAATCTCAAGAGTGAAGTACGTGGCTCGCACCCCCTGTAAAAATATAGCAAGAATATCTCAGGCTGTCTAACAAGGATGGCCGAGGTGGCAATTTTCTGTCATCCACCTCATGAGTCCAGTTTTAATGTCCTTGGTAAGGGCTTGTTGACCGTCTAGGGACATTGAGTAGTTCAACAAAAAAGCTGACTCGCAAAGCACGGTACGGAGAGTGGTTCGACTGCTTAATATTCGTTGTCACCCCTGGCGATTAGAAAACTAAGCATACGTCAGAGTGACAGCTACTTATACCGTATCGGTCAGGTTACGAGTAAACAGAAGGTAGGAAAATAGCGAGTAGGACAAAGCTACTCAACCCAGAAAGTCAATAAAATGACGTCCTGTTTCCTGTAGTAAAGACCATAGTAGAAAATAGAAGCCGTTAGTTATTTAAGTCATCTTCTTGGCCCTGCAAATCTCTACATTTTACCTTTGCTGACCTGCGGCTTTGAATATTTTGGCTTTAAATCGAACTGCTCTTTTATAAGTTCGGTAGGTGAGCCACACGAAAAAAAAGCAGATTTGTACAGTTTTAAAAATCTCATTTAGAATACAGAACTGACACAAGCAGTTTAAAGCACTGTCAGGAATATTGAATAAAAAAGGTTAATCAACCTGGTAAATGCCCAATATTAAGTGCTTACCACGTGATCTGGTGGAGCGAAGTTCATTTTCCAGCTCCCGTCGGGCAGCTATGGAGTGTTCCAAACTAATTCGCACCTGAAAGTCTGAGGCTGAATCCTCTAGTTCATAGCGTAGTGCCTCCAAAGACTTCACTTCTGTTTCAAGCGCAGCGCGAAGCCCAAGCACAGCATATAACTGTTCTTCCACTTGAACAGAACGAAAAGTGCAAAATATCGACTTTTAGAGGTAGCTGCACTGCCAAAATTAACTTTTAAAATATGAAGTAGTATCGCCAAGCATTTTTATAAGCTCATTATTAACCAAAGGGCTTCATATTTTTAGTGTTAGTTGGGGAACACAACTACTGCCTCATCGCAATAAAAATAAGCAATAAATCTGGTTGAAGTAAATTTAAGGAACTTCGGAAGAATTAAAAAAAAACAACGTGGAGGCCTTTAACTACTCTAAACGTGACATCGAGTTCGGTGGAAAGAGGCCCATCAGAAACAGCGACCATCTCAGACATCAACGTCTGCGCAACTTAGGGCGCCAACAGCAGCAGCAGCAGCAGCAACAACAACAACAACAGCAAAAATAACAGCCGAAGAAAGGCGATTTAAAAGTTTGACACAACATAAGAAATTAAATGTACGAATTCAAACTTCCCTGCAGTTCCTTCGCTTTACCCATGACGGCACGGAAAAACACCTATATTACGTGCACATGAACGCGTGAGAAGCTGGCTTTCTTATCACCAGCATAGTAGCCAATGTGTATCATAATAACGCATGGTGAAGTAGCGCCCGGCCAAAAAAAGTTATTACAAGAACAGCGTACCTGGGGGACCAATGAATATACAAATATCGACACTTACGGAAGTTATCAATGCACGAGGTGATTTTGCACGTAAGCGCCAGGACCACAATGATTTGCAAAGAGTAAAGCTTAATATTAACTTATAATCAACGGTATTTGGTGTGACACTAATACAAACCCCTGTCGTTATGCAACCGGAAGCGAATACGCTAAGGTCAATTGACCGTTCACCGTATGCAAACAAGCATAGCTCTTGATTAAACTGGCCTTGCGGGCAGTTTGTTTTTGGTACCAATCATCAGCTTAATAACGCAGATATACAACGTTCAGTAAAAACAGAATTTCTTTATTAAGTCTGTTTTTCAGACATAGGACCCTAAATACGGAGTTTATCAACCAGGACCTGGGTTCGACGAAGTGGCATTCTGAAAGAGTTCACCCCTAGGTCTGGTTTATTAAACGCCGCATTTTCGCAAAAGAGCTCACCAGATTTGCAGCGCCATGGGGCTCGGATTCCTCCTACTGTAAATTTCTAGTTAATAATGCTTGTTTCGATGAACCAAACAGACATGGCCACTTAGGCTACATTTTCGCTCGCCTGGGACATAAAACGCCGCGCATTTGCAAGGGAGCCCGGTGATATTATAACGTAATCAGCGCAGTCAAAACCCGTAAAACAACGAATCACGGCCTATTGCAGCACTTATGTGATATGCTAGCGCGTGCCAAAAAAACCGGCCGACCACGTGCTTCAACAAATTTCGTGGAAGAGGACAGCCATGGTGAACACAGAAGACTTTAGTGGAAGTAGTCTCTTCGTTTTCGAGACGGACTATTTTCCTTGTACTGAGAATAAGTTTTATGTCTTCATATAAAATGGTCGACAAAAGAGAATTCGATATACTGAGTCAAAATACAGGGCAAAATCTACGAAACTGGCGTGTGCTCTGCCGACGGGTTTGTTCTTTTCCGATAAAAGAGAGAATAATGTAAACGCAAAGTATCGAGGGTTTTACGGCAATGCTAGAGAGACTTACACCACAGTAATCGTCACGGATATATGCCGTCCTTCTCAAAGAGCATCTCAATTACAGTGTCAATCCAGTCTATATCTCTGCCTTAACAGTGGATCGAATCATCCAATTGGTCTACTACTGCATTTGAGCAGTACTGGTTGATTTCCGCTGAAATTCAGTCTTCAAAAGGTAATCTGACATTCTTCGGCTCCGCTGTCGACGCAAGGACCTCGGTATGTGATGAGGTTCGGTCCCAGTTATATTCGGTCGATAGGAGATCTTTGAAATGCATGGCTGCTAAGAAGGGCGAGCCGGTCGGTTTCCGTATGCGTGTAAATTCTCCCATCACGGTACCGAAAACTCCAGCTATGGAAGTTCGCCTGGCAATGGTAGGAAATTTGGCATAAAACCTTTTCCGCATAGAATACGCACTAAGCGTTGGGGCGCGGAACCGAAGAACCACTATTATCACAATACCACCACGAAGGCCCAGGAACATAACCGTCAGTAACACTGATTCCAGCGCGTATGTGAACAGTTCGCTTATTCACAGACAAGTCAACGGTATAAATGCATAGGTTCCAATGCGGATGGTAGTAGAGACCAATATTTGCTACAAAGAGTACTTGCACATGATGCAGAGTAAGCGGTTGGATACAGGTCGGGTTCCCTCGTAGTAGACTGTAGCGTCAGCTAGGGTCACCGAAAAGAGTTGTTGTAAAAAGTTAGTTTACCTATTTAATTCTATCGATTTGATTCATTTTACAAAATTGGCAACGTGGTAGAATAGACGAAAAGACTAAACAGGAAGGTAAGGGTTTTTTTTCTTGAGACAGATATTTAACCTTATTGGGCGATGTATCCATGGAGGTCAGGCTGGGAGTGAATCGAAATTAATCTCCATACTGAACCAACATAGAATGTGCAGAGGATAATCACAGAAAAACTTTCCCAGCAGCCAACGCAACAAAAACTAACGGAAGTTCCAACTAGAGGCGAAGAAGGAAGCCGAGGGCGCGCGAAAACTTTAGTGCAGAAACTTGTAAGATCAGAGGGGAATTTCAACCCAACTGAGTGGGATCTTCTAAGTAAGGGTCTAAATATGATCTGTAATTATCACAGGTTTTTAAACACATTTTCACTCGCCACTGCATGGCAGGCCAAGTAATGGCACTTAAAAGTAGCTCCTTCCAACGCTTACGTTTGACACGAAGTTGGACTTTTTCACGCATTATGTTTCTCTATAAAACCAAACAACCATAGTCTAATGTGTATATGCAAAAACCTCCTCCGAACAGGCATCCCTCACGTGGGTAGCAACTATAATCTGGAAAATACTCACACACCCTAATAACAAATGCCAGCATATTCCCGGCATTTACATGCCGAGAAAATGCAACATCAGGGGACTACCAAAATTCCAAGGGCATAATGGGGAGTGTACTCACTGCGATAAGAAACGCACGGCAACAAAAGTTGGGCTAAAACCATTGTACGTACACCCCTCCCCCCACCCTAGCAGAAGGCACATTGTAGGCACACGGTACCCGACAATTTCTCGAAATTCCGCTAACACGGTGCTAGGGCATTCGCACACCCAAACAGGTGAAATAAACTGATTTTGAAGCAGCACTTACAAAAAGGTGCACCACTGAAAGAAAAACGCCTGCCAACAATCTCACGAACAAAATAAACTTTATTTGCAAGAAGTTCGCGAAATAAAAGTTATCATAAATATAAGGTAATGGTAGAATTCTTTTCACAATTAAGCAAAAGAAAGACTTACGAGGATTAAGATCACCATTGGGTGCTTCCGGTGCTAAAGACTGTTGGTAAAGTTCCTTGAAACTATTGAAATTTTCTGATGAACTCAGTTGATCGCAGAGGTTCCCATAAAAAGTTTTGGTTTTCAGTTCCCATGATTCTAGCAAACGACGAAGAGACCCATCGTCTCCTGACTTTATTTCCTCGTAGATAGATTCCATGCAATTTTTCTTGAATATACTCGAAAACCAGGTGCGGACACCTGATTTAACGTGAACAACAGTCGCACACACAATTTGAAATGTTGGGTTTTGGTCACAGAGACGTAAAGGTGAAAATTCTCGAGATGGAAATTAGGCTACTTTATTCCGGTGCAGTAATTCATCTTTGAAGATATTTAGTGGGCTTTACATCTCCGCCTCGCAAAAAGACGCCCGAAAAATTCTGAAGTGCTTTTGCTGGACAGAAATCGGAACCAGAGCATAAACTGGCCATTTCACTACTGTAAAATATGCAATGAATGGGAGACGGATGCAGCAGATGACGTGAATATGCGCATGGACGACATAAAAAACCTATTACACTAGGTTTGGGACAATAAGGCGACTCTCGTTACCTGAAGTGGGGATATAAGCGCCAAGTAAAATGCTCGTGCGACCCATGGGCAAGATTCTTTTCACTGTTTACACGATTTTTGATGCTTCCATAAATTATGACCGAAATATCCGATTTAAGCGTCAGCGCATATGTATTCAGTTTTCAATAAACATCCTATCGTATTTTGATATGCTACCAGGAAACCTGATTTCTGATTTGCTTGTACACTTATAAAGTTATTCCCGGCACAGCGTAACTTATGGTTACCTAGTGCCGTCCGGGTGCATTACATTTATTTATTTATTTATTTTATGGCATTCTCACCCACGTGAGGTCTCAGCCACCAGTTCCACAGCATATTCAATTCACTGATGCCTGGTTCATGTGTGCATCGGGTAGACAACGCTATTCAGCGTTGTTAGTTACTTTTATTACTCCAGCCCACGATCGTCTTTCCATTGGCTTGTTCTTTGATAATATTTGACCTATGCCAGAATAATTAAGTCTTGAGCACTAAGGTGAGTTCTTTGACCAGTTTTAACGCAGCCAACACTTCGCTATACATAGGCACGCGTTTTTTGTTGGTTGTTGATGAAAAGGTCATTCGACCAAAGAAAAAGTAATCTTGAGAAAAGTAATTTGAGTTATAGGCAAATGCGTGGTGATCTCCTGCAGACATTCCGCATTGTGAAGGGATTGGATTGTTGCCTGGAATTCTCGGACTTCTTTGAATTTGCCACCACGACCCATCTCCGAGGTCACCCATTGAAACTGCGTGTCCAGCAGGCGAGACTGGATGTGCGCAAGTTCTCCTTCTCTGTCAGAGTGGTTAAACCATGGAATGCCCTCCCTGAAGACGTTGTGATGTCACCATCGCTGGAAAGCTTTAAAAGGAACCTTGACAGTTTTATGTTCCGCAACGAGCCTGAGCGATGAGGCATTTATCTTAACCCTCGAGAGTCGTGCACCACTTGTCAAATTTTATGACCGCCTTTTGTACCTTGGCAACCCACACGGTTTCTCTGTATACCGCACTTAATTTTACGTTACAAATAGGGTACTCAAAGGCCCATGCCTATTTCCCTCAATAAATTGAATTGAATTGAATTGAATTGAATGTATATAAGAAATAGGAGGGGACATAGGATAGTTCCCTGAAGTACTCCACTGCTAATATGAGATGGTTCTGAGACTACGTTTCGAAATTTGCACTGCCTGATATCGGTTTTGAAGGTAAGATTTTAGAAAGTCAAGGAAGACCCAATCGCTGACTTATCTTCACTAAAAGCCTTTGATGGGAGATTACTTTATCGAACGCTAGGTCCAAGAGTATATCAGTGGCTACCGTGTTTCCGTCATCTCTGTTACGTGAAATGCCCAGGACTGTTTCCCTGAATAAATTGAATTGAAAAAGGCCCTTTCTTTTCAAGCTCTTATAAAAATTTATAGGAAAATAAATCATGGATTTTTGCATACGTTATCAAATTATAAACTTTTTCCAACACGGTCTTTTACCAGACCGCTCTTGTGAAACCTGTCAAAGGTATTTTCTTAATCTACTAACCTCTCTTCGTAATTATCATCTATCTCTAGTAGTTATCTATTTTGATCCAAGTAAGGCATTCGATAAAGTGCACTCACGGGCGCGACTTCTAAGCTAAAACTAGAAGCCTATAGGATTTAGTCAAGGTCCTGGTCTAGAAGTATTAGGGCACAGCCTGTTATTCAACAATAACACGAACCATATACGTGCCTTACTGTCTACCCTTACCCCAACACGGCAAAAACGCAAAATACGATGGTCCATAACAAAGTGTATTGAAACATTTCAATTCAATTCAATTCAATTCAATTTATTGAGGGAAATAGGCATGGGCCTTTGAGTACCCTATTTGTAACGTAAAATTAAGTGCGGTATACAGAGAAACCGTGTGGGTTGCCAAGGTACAAAAGGCGGTCATAAAATTTGACAAGTGGTGCACGACTCTCGAGGGTTAAGATAAATGCCTCATCGCTCAGGCTCGTTGCGGAACATAAAACTGTCAAGGTTCCTTTTAAAGCTTTCCAGCGATGGTGACATCACAACGTCTTCAGGGAGGGCATTCCATGGTTTAACCACTCTGACAGAGAAGGAGAACTTGCGCACATCCAGTCTCGCCTGCTGGACACGCAGTTTCAATGGGTGACCTCGGAGATGGGTCGTGGTGGCAAATTCAAAGAAGTCCGAGAATTCCAGGCAACAATCCAATCCCTTCACAATGCGGAATGTCTGCAGGAGATCACCACGCATTTGCCTATAACTCAAAGGGAACAGATTAAGATTCATTAGGCGGGTTGGATATGGCAAGGAGCTTTGACTTCTAACCATTTTGGTGGCTTTCCTCTGGACTCTTTCGAGGCAGTTCTGATCTTGAACTGTCCAGGGTTTCCAGGCGTGCATAGCATATTCCAAATGTGGCCTAATGAATGTTCCAAAGGTCTTAGCAAAAAGATCTTCATCGAAATCCAAAAAGGCTCGTCTGATGGCATGCAACACCGAAATTGCCCTCTTCGCCACTTTCGAGCAGTGAGACGATGGTTTTAAGGTGGTGGTCATCAGCACACCAAGGTCCTTTTGGGTTTCCACGTCTTTTAAGGCTTCACCGTTGAGAAAGTAACTTCTACTTTCGGCAGATCCAGACGGGTTGCCTAAGCGAAGTATTGTACACTTATCGACGTTGAACCGCAAAAAGCCAATGATTCGACCACTCCTCCAACCGAGTTAGGTTGATCTGCAGTTTATCTTCGTCAGCAGGGCTCTGGATTACATTCCAGATTTTTAATGTCGTCGGCAAACATTGCTGCTTCACAGTCGAGATTCCTGACACAATCGTTCACGTATATTAAAAACAGTATTGGCCCTAGTACTGAACCCTGAGGAACCCCACTCTCGACCGCAGCAGAACTTGACCTCTCTTGGCCGATGCACACAACCTGGCGCCGACCCACGAGGAAGTTTTCGATCCACTTGAGGAGGTTACCTCTGATTCCAATTCTTTCTAGCTTGTAAAGCAGTCTCTCGTGCGGCACAGTATCGAAGGCCTTTTGAAAGTCAATGAAGGCAATGTGAACCGCGTGTCTATCTTCAAGTGCTTGGGTCCACCTCTGGATCGAATACAGCAAATTCGTTGTGCATGATCTTCCTTTTCTGAACCCGTGTTGACAGCTTGATAACAAATTATGAGTCTCTAGGAATTTCACCAATTCGCTCTTGATGATCCTTTCCATAATCTTGCCAAGGATGCATGTTAAGCTTATGGGCCTGTAGTTTGTCACTGACGCCCGGCTACCGCTTTTGTACAAGGGAGTTATATGTGCCAGCTTCCAATCGAAAGGAAGTGTTCCGGAGTCAAAGGACTTTTGAAAGAGCACTGACAAAGGTGCGGAAAGTTCATTGGCGAGTTCTTTCAGAAGCTTGGGTGGAAGCTCGTCTGGTCCTGGGGATTTCGACTCTTTTAGTTCTTTTAATTCCTTTTGGATCAGAAATTCTGAGAATAGTATGTGGCTAATGCTTGCAGTCGGCGGGTTATCCACTGAGGGACGAAGGAACCTTGCCTCGTTTGTGAAGACTGAGCGGTAGAACTGTGAAAAGTACTCGGCTTTTTTCCCTGTTTTCAGAAATTTCGACGCCCACGGCAGTCTTAATCAGCGGTATTTGATGTTTATTCCTTGTACATCTACGGAGGTAACTGTAGACTAACTTTGGATTCTGCGTTGCCTTTTGCAGCAAAGTCTTCTCAAATTCTCTTCGCGTTTTAAGAATAAGGCTTCTCATTTTGTTTCTCTGTGCTTTATACTTATTAAAATAGGCGACTTGATTAGACTCGCGATATTTTCTCCACAACTTGTGCTTCCTGTTTATTTCCCTTTTTAAGTTGCTGTCTAGCCACCCAGGACGCTTGCTGTGATGGACACTCGTTAGCGGGCAGTGGTTGTCAATAAGTTGCAGAAGAACATTTCGGAAAGACTCCCAATCTTCGTTTACGGTGCTCGAAAATATTGAGGTCCAGTTGATGTGTGTTATATCTGCTCGCATCTGATGAAAGTTTCCTCGCCAAACGTTACGCCGTTTTTCCTCTATAGCAGGGGCAACGGAGAATAAGGAGTAGTCCCATATAAGCACCACGTGATCACTACGACCGAGCGGGAGGCATTGAAATAATCTCGTCAATGCTGCCTGATGTTTTCGTGAAAACCAGGTCAAGACAGTTAGCCCTTTGTCCTTCACGTGTTCTGGTGGGGAAAGGGACATGCTGTGTGAGGAGTGGATTCAAGGTCTTTTGCAGAAAAACATAATCAAAAAGTTGATTTCGGGCATGATGATTGAACAGTGCTCCAGTTAATTCCTGGTGCGTTGAAGTCACCCATAATCATTACATTAGGTCTACTGGAGAACTTTTTCTAATTGTTCCAACAAGTGGGTGTCCGCGACTCGGTCTATCCTAGGTGGCCGATAGACAATGAGGACATCTAGACATGGAGAGCCAAGAGCCTTGATGTTCAACCATATGGCTTCAGTGCTGCACGCAAACTTGCTCGTCTTGTCAGACACTATTAGCACGTCTTTCACATACACAATTATTCCACCACCCCTGTCGGTTTTCTCTGTCCCTCCGATATATTTGGTACCCAGACAATGTTATTTCGCTATCTAGAATACTGCCCGACAGCCAGGTTTCGGTTACTGCTATCACATCCGGAGATACTTCGGCAAGGAAAATTTTTAACTCATCAAGTTTTGATAAAAGGCTTTGCGCATTTGTATACAAGCACTTCAATTTTGCGCCAACCAAATTTCCTGTTGCGTTTGTCAATTTTATGGGCCCAACTGCGTCTCCTCTAACGTCAAGTTCGTATGTCTTTTCCGTTTCGTGATGATTTTCGGTAACTCTGGTTTCTTTAGTGAGAACGCTGGGCGTTACGGAATCAGTTCTGACATCTCTTTGGGCAATTGGTTCCCTGATGGTTTTGGCGTTAGTGAGGTGGCTGCCGTTGTCCTCAGAACAATCGATTGGTTCAATGGAAAATTCGTATTCTTTTGAACTACCTTCCCCTTGAAAATAGCCAGATTGTGTTCGCCAGCCTTCAGTCTTGATTGTAGTTCCAAGACAAGTTCCCGGCGTTTCAGCCTTTCCGCAGGGGAGTAGTCCGGTTGAAAAACCTCTTTATGCGAGTGACGTAGGTTAGTTTTTTTGGATAGGATCGCCTTGATTTGGTCTTTGCTCTCTAGCATTATTTTCAGCGGTCGCGGTCGCGGCGTTCCTAGACTGTCTTCAGACTTTTTGCCGATCCGGAATGCTTTAATAACTTTTACTTCCACGCCCGGTGGGAGCAACTGGTTTAGGAGGCCATTAAACGAAGCAAGGTCTTCGGTGACACGGTCTTCTGGTCGGACTGCAGTTGACTCGTGCAAACCCTGAATAACTAAACACTGTTGTCGATCCTGGTACTTGGAATTTTCGCTTCCTCCTGAGTTCTCCTTAGGGGCACGAGAACGGTTTACAGAGCTCTCGTTGGGATTAAGTCTACCTCTGACCAAACTCTCATCTGAAGGCTTCAATGAATCCATCAGAGTTGATTGTGACTTTGTCCTCCTGTTGTGGTGTTTCCCCATTGCAGCTTGCCACGCGTTTGTTTCTTCGGATTCAACTACGGGCTCTTTTATAACACCCAAGATAGCAGGATGAGATTTGTGGTTTGCTCTGGTCGTCGTCCGTAGGATTCAGAGACTGTGCTCCTGTTATCCGGTCGTTATGGGTAATCGCGTCCGAACATTGTGAGCTGTAACCAGTTGTAGTTTTTGATACTTTTCGCGCTTTTTAGTCACTGCCTTTTTTAACTGGAATATTGCTAAGCGTATTTCGTCGAGTAATGTTATCTTGCAAGAGCTTCCTTAAGTCTGCAAGCTCATTTTCCAGTTTTTGAACTCTTAGTAAAATATAAGAACATCCAACGCAAGATTCGTCCTCGTAGCCAACGGATTTGGCTGCCATTACGCTTTTGCGCGCTTTGCTGGTTTTTGGTTACAAGTATAAACTGATGGAGTGCCAGTCGTGGATGTCGAAGCCAGCTCAACAGGCTTTTCTGTAAAGGAAGTTTCGTGACTGGTTTTGTTGCAAGCAAACAATTGTTTTGAGTCCATAAATGTTAAAACACTGCGAAAAAGTATGTTCTCCTTTGAGCGTATAACGAAAATTTCCGACTGGTTTTGGAGTATGGCGAGTATTTAATGCAATATGAGCAAAAATGTTTATACTTGTTCAAAAAAGCTTTTGAAAAATACTATAAACGGTATGAAGGATATTCAGGAACGACTCAGCCGTTCGGAGATATCGAAGGTCCTGGATAACTTCAGATCTTCACGAGGTTGTACACGTTTGGTTCCCTGAGTGGTTGTCAGTTTTTATTGGTGCAGAGCCTGCGCAGTCAACTTGAATAAGATGATAAACAAATTCCAATTTGATCCGTTTTATGACGAATTTCGGCACAAAAAAGAATTCCAGATGAGCAGGAAGCAAGTAAGTACACGCAGTTGAAACAGTATTGTCCGGATCAGTCCTAGTGAAGTGGTTACGAAGATCAAATTGTCCAAGTTGGAGAGCAAATAATTGGTGGTTATTTGCACACGACCTTGACGACCTTAAGTTATAAAACATGTAAGTCATTCACATGGAAAGCTCACCCGTATTTATAGATTGCCTTCTAAATTGGCTATTTTTCTATCCAATCCACCTAAAGAACAAAGTTCTAGAAGAGCTGACTGAGTTATCCCATATATGGACCAGTTAGATAAGCATTCAAATCAGTGCGATAAATTTTGCCCATGACGATCGACGGTTTCACAACTGCAGTCTTTGCCAGGTTGTAAATTATATCTGAATCGTCAAATTTGAATTGGCAAACATGACAAGTCTCCGAGGTCACCCATACAAACTGAAAAGAAAACACGCCAAACTTGAAGTTCGGGCCAACTTCTTTTCCCAACGGGTAATTGATGAATGGAACAAACTGCCACTTTCAGTTGTTCAGGCTGAAAGCGTTGAAACGTTTAAAAGAAGACTTGATGTATTTTTACTTGATGGACATATATTTAGTCGACAGCAATGATCGTTATACTAAAACGACTATCGCCATGTAAAATTTGCTTATCTTGCAAGCGTCTATCTGTAAATAGGGTTTTCAAAGGCTCTGCCTATCTCCCTTATATATACTGAATTATAAATCTCGATCTCAGTCCATGTCCATGTAAACTGATGTGAAGGGATTATTGCAATGGATTTTTTAAGACAGATGTTTTCAGAATAATTTTTGATGACAACTTTCTTGTCACTGCACAAAAGTTAGCCTTCATTTTAAGACCACTAATTTCTCTTATTAAGGCTTACATTCACCCTCTTATTTTATTGTATTTTATTTTATTTATTTATTGCCAGTTTACAGGCAAGGTCAAAGAAAATATATACAGAAGAGGGTCAAGCTGACAGTGAAAAAAAACTCCTGATCGTTGTTTCAGGTGTTTTCAGGAGGAAACTACAGCTTATTGAGTAATTAAAGTTCAGGACAGGGACGCGTTAACACAGGTGCCCGGTGAAGAAATTCTCGGTTCAGTGTTACGGATCCGGTATTTTACACCAGCAGGTATGTCGGCGAGCGGCTGTTCGCTGTCGACTGAGAAATAAGCCGATTGAGGTCTGCATAGCCAGCAAATGCCACACAAATGCTCTTTACGCGAATGAGAAGTGGGCAAAGGCCATAGATATGGGTTATCCGTATATGCCATATTTTTGAATACAAGAAGGCCTGTTATAGCGTAACACAGAGGCTCCTTTTACGGAAGATGTGGGGCGTAGGAATTCGAGGAATTATGTTTGACTTCATCAATAGTTTCCTTTCCTTCAGAGTACAGAAAGTCGATATTAATAATTCTACTTCGGAGGGGGCAAATGGGGAAAGTGGTGACCCGCAGAGTTCTGCTTTAAGCTCACCCCTCTTCGTGATTTATGTAAATGCTTGCACCAGCGAATCAGACTACGAGGCTCTTATGTTTGCGATAAAATAAAAATATGGTGCAAAATCAAGTGGGTTGATGACCTAAAGACGTAACAATGGAATATTGACAAATTGAGTGTTTGAACAAACAGATGGCTTTTAGTGTTTGATTTGTCAAACTGCATCGACCTTCATCTAGACGCTGGCCAAAATGCTGCCCCAAGACATCAGTAAAATACTAACTGGAAGGCATTAGATGTTTCAAAAAGGCATAGAGATTCGCTTGTATGGACAACAGGAGGGGCTCTAGTTTGGGGGCTGGGGCACCACACGGATAGCGTTATGTCGCTATATTTGTCTTCTGCAGGTGACTAATGCTCCTGTGGCTGCCCCTAACTGGTGCACAACTCTCACATGTAGATCCTCAAGGATGCGCTCAGCTAAAAACCCCATCCCGGGCAACCGCCACAATCGGCGGGCTTAACCAGGTGAAAAACTTTTTCCTCTCTCTTATAGGCAATACAGAGGGGATATGATCTTAGTCTTCAAACTGGTCAGAGGAGTTGATTGTGCTCTTCAGATGGCCAAATTTTTGAATTGGCAAACATGACAAGTCTCCGAGGTCACCAATACAAACTGAAAAGAAAACACGCCAAACTTGAAGTGCGGGCCAACTTCTTTTCCACAACGGGTGATTGAAGAATGGAACAAACTGCCAGCTTCAGTTGTTCAAGCTGATAGTGTTGAAATGTTTAAAAGAAGACTTGATGCATATATTTAGTCAACAGCAATGATCGATATGCTAAAACGACTATCGCAATGTAACATTTGCTTGTTTTGCTAGCGTATATCTGTAAATAGGGTTTTCAAAGGCTCTGCCTATTTTCCTTATATATACTGAATTATACTGAATTAAGGTCTTCGGTGTTGTGTGTGTCTCCACACCCAGTAGGTCTGCTTCCTTTCCCTTTTCCACCCTCCACTTCCCTCCTCCCTGCCGTTCCCCATATCTCATCCTCCATGCACAACCCCCTATCCTCCATCTTCACCCTCCCTCTCCCCTAACCCTTACCTATTCCCCATGGTCGAAATATCCTACGGCTGGCACCACAGCAACTACGTTTATGGCGCAGGCAAAGTTTTCATTTTCCCAATTACCCAAATCGTGACCCATAATGGAGTTTGGTAGCCGCCTGAGATGACTAAGCAACCCTATTTAGGGACAGCACTGCTTACGCCTCGCAGGAGAGGGGGTTGGAAAAGGTGCCATAAACGAATGCTGTTCTCAAAATAGCTGTAGCAGACTGTGTCTCGTGGACTGCAACTCATGCAGTCGAATAACTTTAAACAATACCAACAGGCCCCCACAAAATCTCCCACAGTACGCTCCAGGATGCCCCTGGACTGCTCAGGTGAGCCCACTCACTCAAGCAGAGTGGAATGTTCGACTCCTTTTAGATAATCAGAGGAGCAACAGACCAGAACAAAGGACTGCGCTACGAGCTCGGGTACTGGTGCGATACAAAGTGGATATTTCTGCTCTCAGTGAGACCCAATTCACTGAACAGGGTCAACTTAAAGAGATGGGTCCTGGCTAAACGTCTGCCCTGACTGACACCTGATGAGCCACTGCCTGCCATAACTGGGAGACACGTTCGCCACCATCATCAGCGCCTCCGCCTCCCCAATTACGAGCTCCGACGAGGCAGAGAGCAAATTCTAGGAGGATCTGCACACCGTCCTGGCGACTGGGTCGAGGGCGGTTAAGTTAATTGTCCTTGGTGAATCTAACGACCCCGTCCGCTCAAACATGGAGTGGAGTGATGCACCTCATGGTCCTGATGGCTTCAATTAAAATGGTCTTCTCCTCCTACTAATCTGTGCAGAGCACCGTCTGTTCATTACAAAAAACCCCTTTGGACTCTGATGCGGCACAAGTCAACCTGAATGCATCCTCGGTCGAGACACTGGTACCTACTGGATTATGTTTTAGTCCGGAGGCGAGACCAACACGATGTGCTGGTGACAAAGGTGATCCCCAGTACGGATAGATTGACAGCTCATTGCCTCATCAGCTCAAAGATGACGATTCGTCTGCAGCAACACAGGAGAACCCAAGGTAAGCGAACACCAGGTGAGTTTAATACTGTTTTGTGAATGTCCCTGCTCACTATCTCCATTGCAGCAATGAATTGGCCAACCGGCTAGTTAACCTCCCAGTCGCTGACGAGGACGCCTCCGTGAACTGGTTCAATGATAACGACGCAGCCATCCATACTCTGCTTGCCAAGAAGAACCAATTACGCAACACCTACGTTGACCGTCCTACCGGTGCAAACAAGGCAGCCAACTATCAACGTCGCAGTCTTGTGCAGCGGCAGCTCAGAGAAATGCAGGACACCCAGATGGTGCGCAGGGCCAGGGTAATCCAAAAGTAAGTGGACCGCAACAAATGGAAGAACTTCTTCGCCACCAGCAAGGCTGTCTTCTATCCCCCGTCAAAAGAATCCGCTCCTCTTCTCAGTGCTGACGGAACAAACCTACCCACTGAAAAGAAACAAACACTGAAGCGCTTGGCCGAGCAATTCAAGAAGCGTTTTCAACTGGCCCTCTATCACCTCCAATGATGCCATCAACTGACTGTCTATAGTGAAGACCAATGCCAACATCAATCTCCTGCCCTATCTTCAAGAAACCACCAGGGTCGTGCTAAAAATCTCCAGTGGGAATGCACATGGACTTGTCGCAATCCCTGATGAGATTTACAAACATGGTGGCCTCAATTAATGCATTTGCTCACAACGCTCTTCCAGGAGATGTGGTGCCAAGAAAAAGTCCCTCAGGATTTTAAGGACGCCACAATCATCCACCTTTACAAGAAGCAGGGAAACTATTAACGCTGTGACAACCCACAAGCGATCCCATGGCTCAACATTGCCAGGAAACTCCTCACACTAATTCTCCTCAATCGCTTCAATGGCCACCTGCAAAAAGGAATCCTGCTGGAAGGTCGATACGGCTTCCGCCGTCACCGCGGCACTTTCGATATTATTTTTCCGTGCGTCAGCTGTGCGAGTAATGCTTGGAGATGAGAACCCACCTCATTTCAGCACTCCCAATAGCCACCATGGGTAAATCTATGTAGGCGTACACAAAAGGCAGGCCACGCAAGACACGGTCGATGAACCTCTGAAAAGTCTGGGCGGAATTACGAAGGCTGGAGGACATATGGGTGAACTCAAACAGTCCGAATGGTGTAGTAACAGTGGTTTTGGGGATGTCTTCAGGGGCGACAGAAATCTGATGGAATGCGCGTACCAGGTCAATCTTCAAGAAAACCAATTTATCAAAAATGGTTCCGGTGAAATCCTGAATATGAGGCACTGGATACCGATCGGGATTAGTGAGGTTGTTGAGGGCTCATTCGTCGCCACAGGGTCACCAGTCACCCGATGTTGCCTTGGGCAGCATGTGTGAAGGTGACGCCAAGGGACTCTCGGACGGTCGAATGGCGTTCAGTTGTAGCCTATGTTCAAATTCCGCAGTTTATCTTAAAACGAATTCTTTCCTGACTCATGAAAGAAATAAATTATCCTTCCTAGCTTCGAATCGGGATCTTGTTCTGACATATAATTATCGAGACGTTCCCAAACCCTGGCTCTAGCAAAATTACTGAAAAATTCTTTTTTATCCAATTCTCGAGTTTTACCAAGAAAATAGGCTTCTAAGCCACTTGCAACATGGTTTTCTGCCTCGAAGAGCCTGTGAAGTCTGTCATATAGCTTTTATTAACCAGGTCACTTAACGTAGTCATGAACAGCAATTCGTGGTTATGATTTACTTTGATCTGTACATAATTGAAATTTAATCAAACATTACTCAAAAATTCAAAACATTTCGTTTATACTGATGATCTCCAGTAAACTTACTCATTTTCTAAGGACACGGCCAATAGCTGCGTCGATAAAATTAACACTGACCTTCTTATGCTCTAACGTTGGAGCTCTAGTTGGCAGGTTGCATTTTCCAATTCAAGTGTAGTTTCATGTGTTTTGGCTCCCACCAAGCTTTCTGGACCCCTAGTATTTCAAAATATTCCCCTTTTAGAGCGATCAACCATAAGTGGCTTAGGTCTAAGGTATACGAATAAGCTAGCATTATTGCCTCATACAGATCAAATTTCTGCAAAGGCTGCACATATATGTAGATCTTTATCACACTTTCAAGTACCTCGAGCCTACGAGTTTTTAGTCTCATCCTCAGTGTAGAAGACACGGTGCTGGAAAATTATTAAAGAATTGTCTTTATATTCCTCTGAGTTTGTAAATTGCGACTTGGATCCTCGATCTTTGCTGCTTTCTAAAAACTCACACCGGCTGTGTGCTCCCTGCATCTGCTCTCAATCGCGAAAGGGGGCTCAAACCAAAGGCTGAGTCCTTATAATTTCATATTCTTATTGTTGAATATCCTAACTGACTCTTTGTTTATTTTGTGGCAATTATAACATGCAAAACTCAAGTTCCATAAGTTTATTGTCACATAAAATTGGTCCACGCCCTAGTTGCTTGGGACCGTCTAGCGGCGCCCCTACCCACTTGAAAGTGTGATAAAGATGTGATAAAGATCTACATATCTGTGCAGCCTTTGCAGAAATTCGATCTGTATGAGGCAATAATTCTAGCTTATTTGTGTACCTTAGACCTAAGCCAATTATGGTTGATCGCTCTAAAAGTGGAATATTTTGAAATACTAGGGGTCCAGAAAGCTTGGTGGGGCCAAAACACATGAAACTACACTTGAATTGGAAAATGCAACCTGCCAACTAGAGCTCCAACGTTAGAGCATAAGAAGGTCAGTGTTAATTTTATCGACGCAGCTATTGGCCGTGTCCTTAGAAAATGAGTAAGTTTACTGGAGATCATCAGTATAAACGAAATGTTTTGAATTTTTGAGTAATGTTTGATTAAATTTCAATTATGTACAGATCAAAGTAAATCATAACCACGAATTGCTGTTCATGACGACGTTAAGTGACCTGGTTAAGAAAAGCTATATGACAGACTTCACATACTCTTCGAGGCAGAAAACTATGTTGCGAGTGGCTTAGAAGTTGCTTGGGACCGTCTATCGGGGCCCCTACACACTCGGCCATATTGGCAGGGGATCTTGTTAAGCAAGTTAATGGACAAGCAAAAAACAATTGTAACTATCGTTATTCTGCTATTTGTTCACCTCCCGCTGAACGGGGTAAAAGTTCAGTAAGCTTAACTAATGTAGCTTACGAAGACGAAACATGTATGGGGTGTTTAAGCCTCCAGCAGAAATTCTCAGGGATGGAGCAGGAAATAAGCAATCTTAGACAAGAAATAGATAACTAAAATATCTTTATCTTGCCCAACTGCTAAAACAGCTCCTGTTCGCAATAAACCTACCACAAAGCAAAATTCGTATTCATATATAGCTTCTTCAAGCTTACATAAAAGTCACATTAAACATATCGCGATTGCTGGACCCGGTAAACCAGAGGAATTTTCGCTTTTTCCGAAGGGAGCCCCATCTAGGCCTTGCGCCACTCCACCTGTACTTAGTTCAGGTAGCATCAGCACTAATCTGGCTTTAACGCCCATCGTTACATCACTAATAGACGTTGCGCCAACAAGCGATGTTGAAGAGGTTGGCAAGTTTGTAAAGCCAAAGAAGAAAAGGTCTAAGAAGAACAAGTCATGCAGAGATTTGGCTCCAGCCTGCCCAACACCCGGCTCATCTGGACCTATCAGGCAAAGTGAGCTGGTTACCAATACTCACTCAGCTGAAAGATCTGAGTTACAAACGAGCCCTCGATTGAGTCGAAAACAGAATGTAGTCATTAAAGGTGTCCCGGAGTCAGCTTCAGTTATTCCAAAGGAGCGAGTTAAACATTACTTGGAACTCCTTCAATTGTATGCAAAAACGCTGCTAACGGACGGCGAGTCCAATCACATTCTCAAGGCATATAGAATAGGGAAGGCTCTATCTACACCCGATTCAAATCGTCGACCAAGACCTCTTGAAATCATTTTGGAAAACGAAGCACAGGCACAGCTCCTGCTACAGCGAAAATCAACCCTGCGGGGTCCACATTCTGAAGTGTTTTTTCAACCTTAATATGGGTTGAAAGAGCGAATGAAAATGCGACAGCTAATTATAGAACTGGCAACACGAAAGACCAATGAGGAGGCAAATCTCAAAATAAGGGATGGACTGATAGTTCAAGTGAAAAGAGCATTTATCTGGCCGAAGGCAGTCACCCTGACAGCCTAACTGTCCCGTTTCAGAAACCAAAAACTTACCCGCTTAAACTAATCGTCCTCAATGCCAGATCTCTTCTTAATAAGATGCCTTTGCTCCAGACTCTGGTTTTCATCCACCGCCCCGACATTGTAATAGTTACAGAGACATGGGCGACACCCTCTGTATCCGACTCCGAACTCTATATTCTAGGCTACGCTTACATTCGGAATGATCGACACGAGGGCCGTGGCGGAGGAAGCTGTATCTATGTTAGGCAAACCACTTACATTTTTTCCATTGGACTATCGCCAATTTACCGCGGTAGAGGAGAGCTGTTGGCTCCGAGTAGTTCTAAAAGAAAACTACTCTTTACTCGTTGGTAGTGTCTATCGCCCACCCAATGCCAGCGAGGATTACGATCTTTGTCTCTCGCTGGCATTTCACACCGCAGCTGACTTAAATCTGAAGTACTGCTTGATTGCAGGTGACTTCAATCTTCCTGAAGTTCACTTGTTTCCAACTTCCGGTCCTGCAAAGTTCGAAGACCTACTTGAGGCCATAGATATAGGCATGTGGGACCAGGTAGTTGATTTTCCCACCAGAGAATCAAACATACTTGATCTTATTTTTTGTAGAGGTTGTCAGCCATTGTCACTGTCACCTTTAGATCCACTTGGGAATTCTGATCATACTATAGTTCTTTCTACACTAGAACTAGAGGCTGCTGAAACGTTTTCCAAAAAATATAGCTTTTTCCGTCATTTCAGATCAGCAAATATGAGGGAATTGCTAACACACCTAAATTCCCACGACTGGACTAACTTCTTTGTATGTTCGGATGTGACCAAGTTCTACGTCCACTCATTTCTCGTTTTGTTCGCCGTAAGAAAATAATTAATTTCAAGGATGAGGTCTACCTCCCTTTATCATTCCGCCGTAGACTGCGTAGACTCTCCCGTCGTTTTCATCTACAAAACGACACCTCCGTCCTGCCCTTGATCCAACAAATCTTTGACAGAGGCTAAGAGGCTGTCTGATGAAAAACGACAAGCCGATGAGGTTAACTTTGACGAAAACCCTTCGTTAAATGTTGCGAAGCTCTTTTCGCGCACAGTAAAAGGGCAGAGAATAATGCAGCACCACGTACTTCGAGATGCCTTAGGAAATCCAATAGCTGACGCTAATTTGACTGTTGATAGCTTCAATGCTTTCTTGTCTAGAACGTTTAGTGAACATACTGTCACCCCCTTTCCGTAACATCAGGGTTTGGACTGGTAACGTACTCGAAAACCATAACCTTTACCCTCTGGGACGTGACCGTAGCCATTCGGCGTTTTCATCAATCTTACAGTCCAGGCCCAGATGGAGTCCCGGTCAGCGTTCTAAAGGCGGATGCAAACGATATATTTCCGTCCCTTCTGTATAAGATATTTAATCTTGCTCTTGAAAGTGAAACTTTCCCTATTTTATGGAAGGAATCGCACATATTGCCTATTCCCAAACACGGCCGACCTACGTCCTTGACGACTTTAGGCCAATAAATACACTACCAGCAGTCTCGAAGATCTTCAAGACCTTGATCAAAGACAAGATGATGCGTCACCTAAGAGAGAATAATCTAGTTAATGCGGCTCAGCATGGTTTTATCGAAAAAAGGTCTTGTGACACTTGCCAGCTCTCTTTCTTTGATCATGTGCTACAATCTAGAGACAGCGGTTATGCAATTTACACAGTTTACTTCGATTTCACTAAGGCTTTTGATCATGTTGACCATGATCTCCTACTGCTGAAACTTGCCTTCTTCGGCGTAGGTAACAAGCTTCTGAAATTAATATTTTCCTATTTGAATTCTCGCGTGCAACGGGTTTAAATATCTGATGTTATCTCCAACCCCACGCATGCGAGGAGCGGAGTTATTCAGGGCAGCGTGCTCGGCCCGCTTCTATTTTGCCTCTTTGTCAACGATGTTCCTGATTATTTTCAGTATGGTAGGCCCTTTATGTACGCTGACGATTTAAAAGTTGTCTATCGATATAAACCGGTTGATCGCAACATCGTGCTTGAGCTCTTAAAAAAGGATCTTCAGGCCTTCGCTCAGTGGTGTCGCACATGGCGCCTCTCACTTTCTTGGCAAAAGTGCTCCGTTATGGTTATTGGTGACAACCATCAGCCACACCTAAGTATAGACGGTCACGATCTAAATGTGCCCGGAGTTTAAAAGGATCTGGGCATATCATATTCTAGTAGTCTTAATCTGTCAGAGCACTGTGCCCTGATTGTCTCGAAAGCACGCCAAACTACTGGGTTTTTTCTCCAAATTTTTAAAACCGTCAAAATTAGAATCAGCCTCTATAAAATTTATGTCAGGCCTAGTCTGGAATACTGCTCGTTTCTATTTAGTCTTCTGCACGCTTGTGAACAAAAAAAGATAGAATCAGTCCAGCACTTCTTTACAAAAAAGTTTTCTATTAAGAACACCGAAAACTGTCCTACCACCAACGATGTGGGCTTACAAGCCTTTACCCGCTGTGGCTTCGCAGATTGCAGAAGGGACTATTTTTACTGTTCAAACTTCTAAACAGTCGTTCATTTAACCCCCTTACATCTCTGAGGCACCTCGACCACTCTCGGCGCACCAGTCATCGAGATGTATTTTTATTTCTTCCTTTGGAACGCACAGTTAGATACCGACAGTTTTTTCGGTAAACGCTATAGCAATCTGGAACAAGCTACCTAAAAGTATCAAAATTCAGCAAAGCTATCCCTTGTTTACGCGAACTGTCACTAGTTTTCTACATTCAGGACACCTTCCAAAACTTTTGGGTTCTGACTCTGTTGAAGCTCTCTTCAGTTCTGATGGCGTTCACGGACTCTGAATCCTGTGCCGGTCTTCATGCTGAGGGCAATATTGCTGGCTCTGCAGACCTGAATCGGCTTATTTCTCAGTCGACAGCGAACAGCCGCTCGCCGACATACCTTCTGGTACAAAATACCGGATCCGTAACACTGAATGGAGAGGTTCTTCACCGGGCACCTGTGTTAACGCGTCCCTGTCCAGAATTACTCAATAAGTTGCAATTTGTTTTCCTGAAAACACCTGAAACAACGATCAGGAGTTTTTTTTCACTGTCAGCTTGACCCTCTACTGTATATATTTTTTTGACCTTGCCTGTAAACTGGCAATAAATAAATAAAATTAAAATAATTTCTTCCTGCCGAAAATAAAGTTACAAATACACTGCATGTTTGTTCCTCCTTTCCAAGAATACTGTTGTGCATTTTTCGTCTGATGAACGCCTCTGACCACAGTACTATTGAAAATGTTCAGGGACTTTTTACTCGAAGACTATTTCTCTTTCTGGATTCAGCATCTCTTATGCAGGCAGATGTCATTTATCGAATATTAAATTTCTGTGGTTCAGAAGATTTTTAAGCCGATCCCCGCTTACTGCTTCGCGTTAAATCTAGCCCAAATTTCCCATGAATTAACTCTCTCACACCGGTAGATCGACCTTATGCCACTCGAAAGTCCTCTATAATCATTTTACCACACATTAGCTGCACAAATAACCGTTCTCGTTTTTCGCCTCCAAATATACTTTAATATGGAATAATCTTCACTCGAAATTAGGTTGCCGTTTATATTAGCGGTTTTAAAAACCAAATTACGCAAACATTTAACTTCGGAAAATATAAAGACTATATTTTTCATTGCCATTCCAAAACTCGCAACGTTTGATTTTGAAAAGGGTCCTCCTGTTATTTGAGGTGGTTCCCCTTATATCACAGTAAGTCTTCGCAACCGCTTTTCCGTCACCTCCACTTTCCAACCTTAATTGCCAATCGTTGGCAACTTTGATGCGTTTCTCCATTTTTGCAACCCCGACGATGGCCTCCAAGGTCTGTTGATGCTCATGGCGGGTTCTGGTGTTTTCGCCACCTTGTCATTGGACTATGCAGTCAGCAAAGTCACATCTTGGTGATGATATCGTGACCTCTACTTTCCTCTCTTCGTTTTGACCCTGTTGTCTACGATGAGTTACTCCTGTCTTATCTCCCTGATGGTAGCTCTGGCTGGTAGCTCTGGCTGTTATATGATCACTTCCACGACAAGGAGCGTTCCGAACCCTCATTCGTTCTCACCAACATCAGAGTACTATCCCATTGCATCGTACCAATCCCATCAACTCTAGCTATTAATTCTTTAGAGAAGCAGTTTTTTCTCCTAGTTTTTATTTTTTAGTTGGCGGCTCGCCAAAATCAATCCCCCGATTTAACTGTAGTAGTTTTTCACTCCTTCTTTCCTAGTTCACCGTATATTCCCCAGATTGTTGACTATTGTTCTTAAATTGACGAATCGTCATGAATCGGGTGTGCCTACCTTACTTCTCATTTCTGCTGTTCATATGCCTGTTCATACAGAGCAGCAATTAACTACTTTGTATTTATTTAAACCGCAATACTAAGTTTGTAATGATGGCGCCCTCTGGGAATTGTAGGTTTTGTGAACAATCCTTTTTAATCTTTATCCAGAGAAATTCATATTCAAGGAAAATGGCGTGCGCTCGTTCGACGGCTTGTATACCTGTCCTTACGTTTACGGCCACTCCAACTCCCTATCTATTTTCACGGGCTCTTCGAAATAGTTGGTATCCATTTATCGAAATCTCGCATTCCGCGCTTTCGGCTTTGTGCCACGTTTCCGTCATGGCACCGTCATCGGGGGTTCGGTCTGAGAATAGTGCTTTGAGTTCGTTTAGCACTTGTCTCAGACCGAAACTTGGATATCGTTGCCATCACGAAAACGTGGCTCAAAGCCGAAATCGGGGATAGTTGTCTGTGTGGGACGACAACGATCAAGGCGTACATCCATAAAGAGGGGAGTTCCACAAGGTTGAATTCTTGGACCAATCCTCTTTCTATTGTTCGTTTATAATTGTAAGGGCGGTGAGTGTGCCATGTTTGAGGATAATTTAAAATATGAAAAGCCACCCACAATTTTGCCGACGAAGCCAACTTCCAGAAAATCTTCGTCGATTGGACGCATGGTCCCGCGGCTGGCTCCTGTCTTTCAAATTAAACCAATGTACCCTGCTGCTTCTGGCAGATCGAAATCTGGTCCTGGATGCATGACCCAACTATCTGAACGGAATGCCACTCCACGAAGCTGATACACAATAAGACATCGGCGTTTGGATGCCAGAAATCCTAAAGATTTCTACGGAATGTTGCAAGTTGGCTAAAACCAAAACCTTAATGCCATACGTCATGAAGCGGTTATTTGCAGTTTTCGATGATGATTGGTTTTCTAACGTCTTCGGTACCTTTCTAAAGGCCGCAAATTCAATCTGAAATCCAGGCCTTGAGACCATGGACGCAGAAGGATTACAACCTGCTCAAAAGGCTACAATGGTGAGCCACAAGGCTTGTTCAGGCAGTCATACAGTGTCCACCGGCCGACCAACCGCACACCCAGCTTAAAGCTGCTCTCCTTCGCCTGTATACCGTGTCTGACCTTCAACGGTACCACTAGCTTATTCGCGAGGACTATTTAGGTAAAGGATGCAAACACTTTGTGGTGAGCTGCATATTGATGACAAAATGTTTAAGGAGATGTTCCTAGAGCGTATACCCACGGATGTTCAACCCATTCTGACATACGTATCAAAGGACCACTCGGTCTCACGTCTAGCCGAGATAATGGACAGGATATAAAAGGTTCAGTGGTCCCAGTCGCTCTTCATTGCTCAGCTCTCCACTCCCCCCTTACCAACGCCTAATGAGCACCCTGTGAAGCAGATGGCGGTCATGACCACCGAGATGGCTTCGCTCAAACTCCAGTTTGCGCGCCTCACCTCCCGCCGATCATCCAGTCACTCACCCAATCGTCGTCGGTCTCATTCGCACCCTCAAACTGCTGATGTCAGTTGGTATCTTACCCATTTTGGCGCAAAGGCCAATTGGTGCTATTCCCCTGTTCCTTTGAATCCCCGAAGGCAAACCAGTCTGACGGATAAAAGAGGCGACTGCATTCTTAGGCTCATCTGGCTCTAGTCGCACTTTCCATGTCTGTGACACCTTGAATCACAGCCGGTTCCTAGTGGACACTGGAGCCAAAATCAGCGTAGTCCCTTCCACCGCAGTTGACCGTCGCTGCCCCGACGATGGTCAAAATCTCCAAGCTGTTAATTCTTCTCTCATTCCCACGTTCGGCAGCTTGTCCCTCACCCTTAGCATTGGCCTTCGCTGGTCTTTTGGATTTTTGTGATTGCTGATGTCCCTCATGCAATTCTTGGCTTATACTGTCTAGCCTAATTTGACCTGCCAGTTAACAACCGGCGTTCCCACCTACTTGATTGCACTACCTGTCTATCTTTTCGAGGATTGACTCCCTTTACAACCCCTTGCAATTTATCTGTCCTGAATACAGATATTGTCCGTCCTCATCGGGAGCTTCTACTCCAACATCCGAACATCACCAAACACCAGTTTCACTGTGGTGAGGTTAAACACTATGTTTTGCACCACATCCGAACCACGGGTCCTCCTGCTTTTGCTAGTCCTAGACGACTGGCGCCTGTTCATTTGCCAGTTGTGAAAGCAGAATTTGAACATAGACTACAACTGAACGCCATTCGACCGTCCGAGAGTCCCTCGGCGTCACCTTCACACATGCTGCCCAAGGCAACATCGGGTGACTGGTGACCCTGTGGCGACGAATGAGCCCTCAACAACCTCACTAATCCCGATCGGTATCCAGTGCCTCATATTCAGGATTTCACCGGAACCATTTTTGATAAATTGGTTTTCTTGAAGATTGACCTGGTACGCGCATTCCATCAGATTTCTGTCGCCCCTGAAGACATCCCCAAAACCACTGTTACTACACCATTCGGACTGTTTGAGTTCACCCATATGTCCTCCAGCCTTCGTAATTCCGCCCAGACTTTTCAGAGGTTCATCGACCGTGTCTTGCGTGGCCTGCCTTTTGTGTACGCCTACATAGATTTACCCATGGTGGCTATTGGGAGTGCTGAAATGAGGTGGGTTCTCATCTCCAAGCATTACTCGCACAGCTGACGCACGGAAAAATAATATCGAAAGTGCCGCGGTGACGGCGGAAGCCGTATCGACCTTCCAGCAGGATTCCTTTTTTCAGGTGGCTATTGAAGCGATTGAGGAGAATTAGGGTGAGGATTTTCCCGGCAATGTTGAGCCATGGGATCGCTTGTGGGTTGTCACAGCGTTAATAGTTTCCCTGCTTCTTGAAAAGGTAGATGATTGTGGCGTCCTTAAAATCCTGAGGGACTTTTTCTTGGCACCACTTCTCCTGGAAGAGCGTTGTGAGCAAATGCATTAATTAAGGCCACCATGTTTGTAAATCTCAACAGGGATTGCGACAAATCCAGGTGCATTCTCACTGGAGATTTTTTGCATGGCCCTGGTGGTTTCTTGAAGATAGGGCAGGAGATCGATGTTGACATTGGTTTTCGATTTCATGTGACGAAAACTTACCAGAAATACAAAAGTCACTCTCAGCAGGTCGAGAAGAATCACCAAGCAGCAATATTGAAGAAAACAATGCACTACTGAACATTACCAAAACTAAGCTAAAGAGTGAAGGGCTGGCACACTGTGATGGATGCTGAGGACTCAAAGCCAGATTTTTGAGATTAGTAGGAGACCTCGGTCTCCTATCGGAAATAATAGCAGTCCTCATCAAACATAACAAAATTAACTCGCCAAAAACACGATGCAAATGAGCTGAAAAACATCAGAAAGCTAGACCGTAATCCTCGCAAGGAAACGGTAGAGGTCAAAAGGCACAACATTAAGCGAAACAAAAAGAGAAAAAGAACGAAGTCATTAGAACAAACCTCTGAGTCAGATGAAATACAGATGACCAGAAAGAAAATAAGCAAGGAGGAAATTATGTCTTGCATTTCCCCAGGTTCGGGAAATCTGGTGCACATAGAATCCGACTGCGAAACAGTAAATCAGCGATCGACGGTCTCTGAAAAGTCGAAAATCAGTAATCATAAGATACCTTTAATGCCACGGACGAGCGACAACAGCATGCTCTCTACATCTCCATCGGAATACAATGGAGCATGTCATGGTAGCCAGCAAAGAAATGGCGGAAAAGTGGCCTGCGACTTATTGACAGTGAAAAAACTCCTACCATATAAATGGAGGCAGAGTTCAATAAGCCTTCATTTTTGAATAGAATGTAGCAGAAAAAAACTGCTTAGGAAAAATGGTCATGTGGTAGAGTAGGGTAATACTGTAGAAGCATTTCAGAATGAGAATATGAAACGTTGGGGTGATTCGTTCTTGATCGCTTAGGCGTATGAAACAAAATCTCAGGAAAAGGCGTCAATGAACTTAAGTCCTCAGCATCTTAGGACCCAGAATTGAATTCTGACGATGGTTAGTATCCAAAGAAACCGCAGCATTTAAGACTGTGGACCACCGAATGTGTACGTTCAAATGACGTCATCGTTTGGATGACTGGTGATATAAGGAGACATCATAGTTCATGGGCGACCCGAGGTAGCGAAAATATAGTTTCAAGAGGGTCACTTAAATTCCCGATGGTCCTTTCTCCGAGTCACGGGGAAAGCTACTGGGAAAAGATGAGGAAAATAAAAGGTTAATAGAATCAGTGTTAAGATAAATGTGCAGTCTTCGCTTGAATGCAGATAGACTAGTTAACGACCTAATTTCAATTGGCAAGTTATTCCAAAGAAAACTATTCTTAGAAGCAAAGAAGAGAGAGCGTTTACACGTGGAGGATGCAGGGGGAGGTATAATTTGTGCAGAATTTCTTAGGTTATAAGGAAGACTAACAGGGGTAATGACAGAGAGCTTTGGGAGAGTTGAACTATTATTTAGTCGGAAAAGGAGACAAAAGCCTGCTTCAAGTCTCCTGACCCAAAGAAATTTTAGCTTCATTAGCTGGCATCTTGTTGAGTAGGAAGTAGTTGAAAGAGTCTGAAATAGGAGTTTTTTTGTGAAATGTCTTTGACATTTTCAATTTTTGAATGGCGAGATTCGTTCATTAAACCGAAGAAAGGACAACAAAATTCAAGAATGGGAAGTACAAACATACGATAAAGTCTTAATTTAATTTCAGGAAGGTAGAAATTATAAGAAATAAAGCCGAAAATCTGAGCAGCTTTGGCCGTAATTCTATCGGCATGAAGCGAAAGATCTAATTTATTGGTGTAGCTTAAGCCCAAGTCCTTGATGGAGGAACATTCAATCATAGGGCAACCTTCAAAAATAAGAGGTTGCGTCAGCCTTACAGGCCCAAAACTCATGTAGCGACACTATGTAGGTGAGAACTCCATTAGCCATGTGGAGCTCCAGGCCGAAAGAGCGTCTAAGTCTGAAATGAATTTGTTCTAGGCACCGTTCGGTCGTAGAGTTAGAGAAGGAATACACGCATTTGAGGTCATCAGCATAAATAAAAGATTGAGAATGTTTAACTATCGATGAAATATCATTTATATACAGTAAGAACAACAAAGGACCTAATACGGTACCTTGAAGGACACCACTAACATTCGGGGTAGCACTTGAGTATGAGGACCTTGCTAAAACATTTTGCTTTCGATCATTTAGGTATGATCTAGTAAATTCAGTAAGGGGACTACGAAATCCTATAGCTTTTAGTTTAGCTAGAAGTCGTGTATGAGGCACTTTATCGAATGCCTTACTAAGATCAAAATAGATAACTACCATAGAGAGATGATCATTACGAAGAGAGGTTAGTAGATTTAGAAAAGACATGTGGCATGTTTCACAAGAGCGGTCCGGTAAGAAGCCGTGTTGGGAACAGTTGATAATTTGATTGCTTATGCGAAAATCCGTGATTTGTTTTGCAATTAGTTTTTCGAAGAGTTTAGCAAGAGAGGGCGTTTTATGAACACCGCGATAGTTATGAATGTCCGATCGGGAACCAGATTTAAAAACTGGTATTATAATAGAAGTTATCCAGTAATCGGGGAAGAAACCATTTTCGAGAAATACTGAGAATAACTTGCTTAGTAAAGGGTGGAAAATCCCTTAACTGTTTAATAAGTGAGTTTGGAATGTTATCAGTTCCAACCGAATGTGAATTTTTAGGTGAGCTATTTCCTTTTTGAATACATGAATGCGAGAAATTAATGGTTGTTAGAAGCGAATTTGAAAGCAGAGGAATTGTGGGAGTCGGGGCTAGTTTCAGTGGTAAAGTGGTTGGCAAAAAAACGAATTTAACAATTCTGCTTTGCCCAAATCGTCTGTAACAAATTTTTTGTTACAGTCGAGTAAGGGCGGAGTTAAATTCAGACGCTTAGCCGATGATCGAACATGGAAGATAAGAGCAACAGATTTGGATGAATTGCCATCACTTAGTGCCCGAGACTCCCTACGCTTATCTCTCGCGAGCCTAATTTTCGATGCTAATTCAAATATTTGTGCAATCCTTAAATGAACTGACAAAGAGCTTTTAGATGAATATTTAAGTTGTTTTCGTAATTTTTTAAGTCTGTTCTGCTGAAAATGCGGAACAGTAAAAGAAGCTGTATTTGAATTAAAAATCTTAAACGTGATTAAAGCCTGGATTTGTTCTGTGAGGCTCTGCAATAGCTCACGGAAAAAGTTTGGATCGTTGATTGCGAATATGCTTTGCCAATCATGAGTGCTTACGAAATTATTTATCATTTCATGGTTTGTATTAGCAAAGTCGAGGTTATTGCATTTAACCTCAGCTTCGTAAGAAGGGGGACTGGAAAACAACAGTGAATTATTGCGTGATCACTTGTGAAAAGATCATGAGGAAAATTCATAAAGAGAGGGTGGACATCATTTGTAAAAATTAAATCTTAAATGTTGACATTTCTAGTAACTGATCTGACCAGTTGGGACATGTTTGAAAAGATAATAGTATAGGCCAATTTCTGATGTTTAGGCGGAGAGGAATTTGCCTGCCAGTCAATGTCTTAAATCCAACGTGCAGTACATTTTGTGGCAGAGCTTCCGGAGTTGGATAATTTTTGCGTGTCCGAGGTGATTCTCCGTTTCACCGTATTTGCTTTAAAAAAGTAACTCGAAGGTCTCGACTGTCAGATTCTTAGGGATGAAAGTAAAAAGGTACGTGACATCAAAAGATACCATGACGCAATTTGACAGGAGACTTACCCCTTTAAGTTTCTCAAAGAATTGGATTGACGAGCTGACTGTGGTCTGTGAATCCGTGGTTCAAAATTTAAGGCACTGAAACAGCCACTTTTCCAGTCTGTAATTTGGAGTTCCTTTGAGTGATGCAATGGGCCGGAGAGGAACGCCCTCTTTGTGCACCTTTGGAAGACCATAGAATCGGGCTAAGGCCGTATCTTTTGCTCTGGGCATGTGGCAGTCGATCGGCGATATTAAACCTGAGTTCTCAAGTGCAAACCACGTCGAATTAATTTCGCGTGTCAGCGTTTTTACAGGGTGTGTTTCGCATGGGACGTAGAACTGGCGATCCTCCAGCAAGCTTTTAGCTTTGCTAATTTGTCTGGGCAAAAGTGTGAACCACGTGAAGCGGATGTGGGTGACCAGTAGTCTCGGTGACAGCGTGCCAAATTGTCGAGTAATTGTTATGCCAGGAATTGACAAAGGTGATGAAATCATGACAATGTATGAGGGTTCGGCCCAAGAAGCAATCATCGCATCAACTACGAACCCCAGCGATAAACACGAAGACTGACAGCGATAATAGGCCCGTGGTTGACTGGCAACCATGCCCTCTAAATACTGCGCAACTTGTGCCCCAAGTACACTTTTCTTTAAATGTCTCTAAGGATGGCCTTGCGAGAGAATCTGAAACGTCAGGAAAATAAACACCATGTTCCGGTGATCACCTCTTCTTCTTCTGAGTTACTTCCTGGAACTCGGCCTGTTCACTAATATCGGAAGGAAAAGTTGTTGAAATATCAAAACCATCCCGGAAGAGGAAGAGCGACATCTCCAAAGGGGACGGGAGCTGTGCTTTTCCAACGCAGGGGACTGCATTAGTACATGGTATGCCTTATTTAGGACGCACAGGGTGTTGTGACACCCCTAGGCGCAAGCTTACGCCATGCCAGCCAGCTGCGCTCAATTCCTGCCTCAGATGACTGACTCTTTTGGAATGAGATCTGGTCCAGGGCAGAGAGATCAGAGATTAAGACTGACTTTGAGAAAGTATTTGCACGGCCCTCAGTGAATAATCCTCACTAGAAATAATCTAACACTCTCTATTAAACTACCACGCTCCGCTAATGGCCGTAGCTGAAGAGTCTGCCGACTAACTGGGAATATCTGTCTCCCCGTCCGGACGAAGAACCTGACCGACATGGCTACCTATCAATTTCACCTCTATCGTATTCTTAGTCCATTGAAAAACCAGTTCCGCTGAATAACGAGTCTGTCTACGATAATACTAGAATGATGAGTGCAGTTTTTTACCTGGTATGGCAACTAAAAATTTCAAATCACCAACACTTGTGAAGGAAAAGCCATAACAAACCACAAATTTATTTATTTATTGCCAGTTTACAGGCAAGGTCAAAAGAGATATAGAGTAGAGGGTCAAGCTGACAAAGAAAAACTCCTGATCATTCTCTGGAGTGTTCTCAGGAGAAAAAACTGCAGCTTATTGAGGGATTAAAATTCAGGACATGGAAGCGTTGACACAGGTGCGCAGTGAAGAACTTCTCCTTTCAGTGTTGTGGATCTGGTATTCTGCACCAGCAGGTATGTCGGCGAACGGATGTTCGCTGTTGACTGAGGAATAAACCAATTAAGGTCTGCAGAGCCAGCAATATTGCCCTCAGTATGAACTTTGGCATAGGATTCAGAGTCCGTGGACACCCTCAGAATGAAGTAGAGCTTCCACAGCGTCAGCACCCAAAATTTTCGGAAGGCGTCCTGAATGTAGAAAACTAGTGACAGCTCTCGAAAACAAGGGATAGCTTTGCTAAATTTTGCTAATTCTTGGTAGCTAATTTCAGATTGCCATAGCGTTTACCGTAAAAAACTGATGGTATCTTACGGTGCGTGCCAAAGAAAGAAAATAATAAAAATACATCTCAATGACTGGTGTGCCGAGAGTGTTCGAGCTGCCCCAGGGATGTAAGATGGTTAAAGGTACAACTGTTTAAAAGTAGTCCCTTATGTAATCTGCGAATCCACAACGAGTCAAGGCTTGTAAGCTCACAGCGTTGTTGGTAGTACAGATTTCGATGTTCTGAAATGAACACTCGTTTTTGTTAAGAATTGCTGGACTGACACTATCTTCGTCCTTTCAATAGCGTGCAGAAGGCTAAATAGAAACGAGCAGTATTCCAGACTAGGGCTGACATACATTTTATAAAGGCTACTTCTAATATTGACGATTTTGAAATTTCTGAGAATAAACCCAGTAGTTTGGCGTGCTTTCGAGAAAATCAGGGCGCAGTGCTCTGACAGATTAAGACAACTAGAATATGATATGCCAGATCCTTTATAACTCCTGGCACATTAAGGTCGTGACCGTCTATGCTTAGTTGGGGCTGAAAGTTGTCACCAATAACCATAACGGAGCACTTGTGCCAAGAAAGCGAAAGGCACCATGTGCGACACCACTGAGCAAAGGCCTGAAGATTCTTTTTTAAGAGCTCAAGCACGATGTTGCGATCGACCGGTTTATATCGATAGGCAAATTTTAAATCTTCAGTGTACATAAAGGGTCTTCCATACCGAAAAACATCAGGAACATCGTTGACAAAAAGGTAAAATAAAAGCAGGCCGAGCAAGCTACCCTGAATAACTCCACTCCTCGCATGCGTGGGGTTGGAGATAACATCAGATATTTAACCCGTTGTGCGCGAGCATTCAAATAGAAGGTTAGTAAGTTCAGAATTTTGTTTCCTATGCAAAAGGAGACAAGCTTCAGCTGTAGGAGATCATGTTCAGCACGATCAAAAGCCTTCGTGAAATCGAAGTAAACGGTGTAAATTGCAAAACCGCTGTCTCTCGATTGTAGCACATGATCAAAGAAAGAGAGCTGGCAAGTGTCACACGACATTTTTTCGAGAAATCCATGCTGAGCCGCATTAAGTAGGTTATTCTCTGTTTGGTGACGCATCATCTTGTCTTTGATCAAGGCCTCGAAGATCTTCGAGACTGCTGGTAGTGTATTTACTGGCCTAAATTCATCAAATGACGTAGGTCGGCCGTGTTTGGGTATAGGCAGAATGTGCGATTCCTTCCAAAAAATAGGGAAGGTTTCACTTTCAAGAGCAAGATTAAATATTTTATACAGAAGGGACGGAATTATATCATTTGCATCTGCCTTTAGGACACTGACCGGGACGCCATCTGGTCCAGCACTGTAAGATTGATGAAAACGCCGAATGGCTATTGTCACGTCCCAGAGGGTAAAAGATATGGTTTCGAGGACGTTTCCGGTCCAAACCCGGATGTTAGGAAAGGGCGCGACAACATGTTTACTAAAGCTCTAGACGAGAAAGCATTGAAGCTATCAGCTGTCAACTTAGCGTCAGCTATAGTGTTTCCTAAAGCGTCTCGAAGTACGGGGTGCTGCGTTTTTCTTTGCACTTTTACTGTGCGCGAAAAGTTTCGCAACATTTACCGAAGGTTTTTGTGGCATGACGGAAGTGTAGTTTTGTAGAGGAAAACGACGGAAGTGTCTACGCAGTCTACGGCAGAATGATAAAGAGAGGTAGACTTCATCCTTGACATTAATTATTTTCTTACGGGGAACAAAACGAGAAATGAATGGACCTAGAACTTTGTACAATGTATCAGTACAAACATTCTTATCCGAACATACAAAGAAGTTAGCCAATCGTCGGAAATAAGATGTGTTAGCGATTCCCCCATATTTGCTGATCTGAAATCACGGATAAACTATACTTTTCGGAAGACGTTTTAGTAGCCTCTAGTTCTTTGTGTAGAAAGAATTATAGCACGATCAGAACTCCGAAGTGGATCTAAAGGTGACACTGACAATGGCTGACAACCTCTACAAAAAATAAGATCAAGTATACATATATATATATATATATATATATATATATATATATATATATATATATATATATATATATATATATATAATTTAGGTTGAAATTTCATAAATTTATTTTACCCTGCGTATCCTGCCTAAATTTTACTCATATTTTCGACGAAATATGAAACCAAAAAGCTCAATTCGTCATAAACTACATGCCTCGGGACCAAAACGATACTTGAATACACCTAGCAGTTTCAACATTGACTCAAATGTACAACCCATAGTTAAAGCTAAACAGCTAGATCTGTCCGCTTTACAGAACTGCAACGACTTCATGATGAAGTTTGGATCCATTTTGTCTATACTCGGCAACCTGTTCGATGGTAACATATCTGATGTTCCATCTCAGGATTGCAGGCGTCTCGATTCACTTGTTCACTTGGTCGCCAGCGAAACTTTTGACAGACAGAAACGTTATCACAGTTTTCTCCTAAAAGATGCTCCCATACACAGATGCCCAGTTGACGTTGCTGTGGACTTTTTGTGCTCGGATGGTTTTAACAACGAAATAGTGGAAGCAAAACGTCTCTCCTCGCGTAGCAAGAATCCTTCTATACTAGTTAAATTGTTTTCAACAGTTGAAGTGGACTCAATATTTGCTCAACGAGGTCGCACTTCTCGCTATTTGGAAATGACAAAAATGTTTCCTTTGTCGAGATCTTACACCAATGGAGCGAAGAAATGGGTCCTTCTTATCATCAATTTCTCAACCTAATATTCATAAGTCAGGTCGTATTTCCACTAACGTCAATGCACCAGCTAATTCATCTCTTCAGATGTCTAGTTCGGTCAGTCCCTCCACTCAACCTTCTACTTCATCTCCCCCGCTGCCGAATACTGCAATTTCCGGTGCTTTCAGTCCACCTATAATGTCTGCGACCCCGTCTAAAGCATTTATACCGTCTAACCCGTCTAAAGCACTTAGACTGCCAACTTCGCCTCTTAAACGCAATTCTCCAGGCCAATCCGAGAAATTTGCCGAACCACATCGCATAAATAAAGTTCTTCAAATACAAAATCAGCAATCATCTAAATTTAACTTATTTAACCCTCCACAAGCTAGTTCGTCCCATTACCCCACGGGTCATCTTATGCCCTCAATTATATCACCTAAGGCAGGTTTTTCGAAGGACGTAAATCTAACCCAGACCCAAAAGCAAGATAGCGAAGGTTTAATTAATCGCATACTGCCTTCTCCAAACAATGCAAGCCTCTCCAACAAGCGAATAACGCAAACTATGTTAACCGATATACAAGACCCAACTTTCCAGCACTTAATTCTTATAGCTGCTTGCCCTCTCCCACCAGCCCCTATCTTCCATCTAAATTCCCGTCATTCCGTTTTAACTACAAACAGGCATACCCTGGTCTTAACCCCTATGGTGGTTCGATACCGGAAAGTTTTATTCCTACACCTTTTATATATCCCTCTCAGCCTTTTGTTAATGACGTTCCGTATACCAATCGTTATGGTGCAGTTGGCAATTACCCTCCAAGCCACAATAACTTCCAACTTTATTACCCACCTCCAAATTTTTTTAAATTAATAACGATAACCCTAGTTTGGATACTCGAACTACCCTAGATGTCATATTACTTAATCCTAGATCAGTTATAAAAAAGATGGCCCAACTGAGAGCCATGGCTTTCGAGTGAATGCCTGATGTTTTATGTGTAACTAAATCTTGGACCCATCACTCAATTTCCGACTCTTTGCTTGTCATAGACCAGTACGATCTCTACCTTCAAGACCGCACTAGAAAGCGTGGTGGTGGTTGTCTTCTCTATATTTAAGCTTCATTGAAGCACTTCCCGTTTGATCTAGACGTTCCGTAATTCTCTGGTTATTACTGCTTCGCATCCATTATCCTGTCACCTTGGCAAAAGGCTATTCTCTGATCTATTTACTACCCGCCTAATACATCATCCGATGATGATGCAAAACTTTTTGAAATTTTTGAATTGGTTTCGAAGTCCAATTTTAACATTAAAATAATCGCTAGGGATATTAATTTTCCTGAATTTGACTGGATTTCAAACTTTTGTCCACCTAGATTTAAGCCTTTCATATATACTATAAATTTTTCTAATTGGTCACAGCTTGTCTGTTCTTCAACGAGAGACAAGCATATTTTAGACCTGATTTTCACAAATGACATTGCTCCCCGCTTCGTTGATTTTAAGCAGGGCCTCTTCCAAAGTGACCATACATTAATTCACTGTTGCTTACCAATTGTCTCATCGAAAAAATCTAGCGCCGTTCGTACCTATCATGCTTTTGACCTCGCAGATATGAGCTTAATTAATAACTTTTTGGATTCATTGGATTGGCAGCATCTCTCTTCCATGAAAGATGCAGCAAGTCCTTGTGACTTCATGTCAGTCGTTTCGGATAACATCCTGGAATTTGTGCCAACCAAAATTTTTCAAGCCCTACACTTCGGAATCCGCCGACCCCACTTCCTTTTGCCAAGACTAAAGAAATTGAGGAAGCAATTAAAAGATCAATATACTAGTTTGCTATCTGTACATCTAAGGATTGCAGAGATTTTTGAATAAGCCTCTATGATTCGGCTTGCACGGGACAGACAAAGGGAATCTTGCGCACTCAGCGAGCCAAACTCTGCAAAATCTGTTGCTCAACTGTCCCGCCGTCGATCCTGCTCTAAACGAGGTTATGAAATACCTCCATTGCTTAATGAAACTAAGAACTTCGTTCTCGAAGACTCTGACAAGGCAGAATTGTTTAGTGCATTCTTTGCAAATCATCTTACGATGGAATCTGAACCAGTTCCGACGTTTCAGGCATCCTCATTTAATGTTATCAGTACCATTGATTTATCCTTAGAACTAATTCGTAAACAATTAATTCGTCTAAAAAACTCGCACTCTTCGGGGACTGACGGTATTCCACACTCAATTATTAAGAGAGTGCCTAGCTTCCCCCGATTGCTTAGCCATGTATTCTCAGTTTATCTTTTAAAACGGATTTTTTCCTGACTCATGGAAGACAACTATTATTCTTCGTGTGTTCTAGTCGGGATCTCGTTTGGACGTAAATAATTATCGACGCGTTCACAAAACCCCGTTCTAGCAAAACTTCTTGAAAAACTTATTTTTAATCAAATTCTCGAATTTTGCCTAGAAAATAAGCTCTTAAGCGACTCGCAATATTGTTTTCTACCTGGGAGATTATGCGAAGTGTGTCACTTAGCTTTTCTTAACCTTGTCACTTCCCTTCAAAATGAGCAACAGTCAGTGGTTGTGATCTACTTTGACCTGAGCAAAGCCTTTTACAAGGTACGGCACAGACGTCTTCTGGTGAAACTGGAAGCCCTCGGCATCCGGCCTCCTCTCCTTGACTTCATTGGTTCCTACTTGTCAATGCCTCAACCGATCACAAGTGGCGTTTTTCAAGGCACGGTTCTAGGTCCCCTTCTCTTTATGCTGTACATAAACGAAATTTCAACTTTACTCACAAATTCACAAAATTTCGTTTATGCTGACGATCTCAAGTGCATTTATTCATTTTTTTAAAGACACTGCCAATAGTTGCGTTGATAAAATCAACACTGATCTACTTCTGCTCTCACGTTGGAAACTGTACTTGGCAGATGGAGTTTTCTCCCTCCAAGAGTAGTTTCATGTGTTTTGGTCCCGCCAAGCTTCCTTTACCCCTCGCATTTCAAAATAGTTCACTTTTAGAACGATCAACCATGAAATACTTAGGTCTAAGATACACGAATAAGCTAGCGTTATCGCGTCATGCAGATCGAATTTCTGCAAAGGCTGCACAGATATGTGGTTTTATATCGCATAATTTCTTCCTTCCGGAAATAAAGTTACACCTTACCGCATGCTTGTTCTTCCTATCCTAGAATACTACTGTCCCCTATTTGGGACTGATGAACGCCTCTGACCGCAGTAAGATTGAAAAAGTTAAGAGGGTTTTTACTCGAAGACTATTTTCTCTTCCTGGATCCAGTATCTCTTATACGGATAGATGGCAGTTAGCAAACATTAAACTTCTGTGGGTTAGAAGACTCGAAGCCGGTCTCTGCTTCCTGTTTCGCGTTAACTCTAGCCCAAATCTCCCATGAATTAACGCTCTCACTCCGGTAGATCGTCCCTATGCCACTCGTAATTCCTCCATGATCATTTCACCACCCTTTTGCTCCACAATTAATCTTTCTCAGTTTTTTGGCCTCCAAATATGCTTTCATCTGGAATAATATTCCACAGCAAATTAGGTTGTCGTCTGCAATAGCTATTTTCAAAACAAAGTTACGCAAACATTTAACTTCGGAAGATATAAAGTTCTTATTGTCTGTTTCCTTCCGAAACTCGCAAATTTTGGATTTTGAAAAGGGTCCTCCTGGTATTTGAGGCAGCTCCTTTGATATTACATTGGTCTCTAAAAATATTTCCATCATCCTCTGCAGAGTCAATCTTCGCATTCACTTTTTCGCCACTCCCTTTCAAACGGCTTGACAACTCTTGACAACCTTGATAATTTCCTCGATTTTGCAACCCCGACGATGGTCTCCAGGTTCAGTTAATGGTCAAGGTGGGTTCTGATGGTTTTGCCTCTTTGATTGGTGGACTATGCAGTCGGCAAGGTCGCATCTCGCTGATGATCTCATGACCTCTACTGTCCCCTCTTCATTTTGACCCTGGTGTCCACGATGAGTTCGTCCTCTCTCACCTCCACTGGTGGTTACAAACAGTAGCTCTGACTGCTATATTATCGCTCACACTACAAGGAGCGTTCCGAACCCTCATACGTTGTCAGCAACATCACAATACTATCCCATTGCATCTAGCTATTAATTTTTTTAGTGAAACAGTATTTTTCTCCTAATTTTTTTTTAAATTGGCGGCTCGCCAAACTCCACCTCAGATTTAACCGTAAGATTTTTTACTGCTTCTTTTCTAGTTCACCGTTTGTGTTAAAGAATGTTGACTATTGTTTTAAAAATGGCAAATCGTTCTTAATTCAACATGCCCACCATATTGTTAATTGCTGCTGTTAATATGGCTGCTCACATAGTGCAGCAATTATCCACTGCATATTTATATATACCGCGATACTATGTTTGAAATGACGGGGCTCTCTGGGCCTTAAATATACAATTTATTTATTTATTTATGTTTAATCCTCGGGTGGGAACATCAACTCCCTGGTCCCACATGCCAATAGCTATGGCCTCGAGTAAGTCTTTTGATCTGTGCAGGTCCGGAAGGTGGAAACCAATGAACTTCAGGAATATTGAGGTCTTCTGCAATCAAGCAGAACGTTAGACTTAAGTCAGCTGCGGCGTGAAATGCCTCGCTGTCATTGGGGGGGGGGGATGATAGACACAACCAACGAGTAAAGATTCGTTATCTTTTAGAACAACTTGGATACGAAAACTCTCTTCTACCGCGGTAAATTGCCAACAATCCAACGGCAGAAATGTATGTGGTTGCTTAACAGTGATATAGCTTCCTCCGCCATGGCCCTCTTGTCGATCATTCCGAATGTAAGCTTAGCATCGAATAGAATAAAGAGCTCGGAGTCGGGTACACAGGGTGTTGTTTATGTATCTGTAACTATTACAATGTCGGGGCGGTGGATGAAAACCAGAGTCTGGATCAAAGGCATTTTACTCAGCAGAGACCTGGCATTTAGGACGATTGTTTTAAGCGGGCAAATTTTCGGTTTTTGAAACGGGACAGTTAGGTTCTTTTCACTTGAAATAACCTTTTAGAATCCACAAGAAGGGCTCGCCATTAACTCTGGAATGGGATGCCATCAGTTCATTCTACCAAAAGTAAAACTCGGTAAGGAGGTCATTCAAAAGTCAGTTTATGGAAGCGAACATGTCCGTTCTGTTTACAGTATATTACAACAGGGCAATTGTGAAGGTTCCCAGACTGAAGCCAATGCGTCGTACAAAATTTCAACACTAACGCAGATAGTGTATTCTATCAGAATATAATTCTTCCTGATGTCAAAGCTCCGTCAGCGAATAAGATTATGAAGTTACCAAACAAGCATCTTGACCGAAAACGAAATTTCGTCGTTATAGGGGCTCCTGTGTCAAATTCTTCGATTGCAAAGGAAAGACTAGAACATGATCTGAATCTGTTCCAAACATATTCAAATGTGATCCTTCAAGGTAGAGAATACGTTACTGTGCACAAAGCCTTCCATCTAGGGCAAGTGAATGCTTCGCATGAACAAGCAGCAGATATACTTGCCCTGACAGAACCATGGCTATCAGAAGATATTCGAGAACATGAATTATCCACCCGTGGTTATCAACTCTTTAGAAGAGACAGGAGAAGCCGTGGAGGAGGAATCGCTTTTTATGTTAGCTCTAATATAACTTTGATTTTTGAGCAACATTCCATGACAGCAGAAGTTGAAGTTTTATCTTTTCCTCTAACAACTAAGAAACCCGGCCACTGGCATTCACAGTTGCATACCGTCCCCGAAACCAGAAGGTCTAACGCGATGTCATTCTCCTAACGGAGCTGACCAAGACTTGCTTGAACCAAGATTTCCTTATCTTTGTCGACTTTAACGCTCCAAATATCATCTGGGAATCTTGGACTGTTTCAGGTCCAACGGATACATTCGGTCATCATTTACTTGAGATGGCAGGTAAAAAATTATTCTTCCAGAATGTACCACTTGAGACACGTGTTAGGGAAGGGCAGCGTTCGGAATTTTTTAGAACTCGTGTTCACACGAGACGAGAATAACTTGCTGAGTTTACAAGATCTACTGCCAATGGATGCAAGCGACCAGATTATATTGCTCTTTGAGTATTCCTTGTTCTCACCGCCTCACTTAATTAAGCAACTGGAAACAAACATCTGGAAGGGAGATTTTTCCAGCAAGTGTACATAAAGCTCAGCAATACCATGGACAACCACATTACGGGGAACTGTGGACGAATGCTGGAGAACGTTAAGCTTTTTGGTTTACATAATTATTAATCTTAATTGTCCCCTAAAACGAAAGAAAACAAACACTTGCCCGTTGTGGATGAAGCGTGAACTTCAGATCTCATTTAAAAGAAGAAATAAGATGTGGAAGCGTTTTCGACTAACTGGGAGTGTCCAGCACTTGCAAGAATACAAATGACAACGGGGTGTCTTTAAGCGTAAGGCAAACCGACTCCGAAGGAATTATGAGCTAACCTTACTATAGACCTCTTTGGAGCATCCAAAGATCCTATATGGTTAAATACGCAATAACCAATTAATTGTGACCCGATTCCAGCGCTGTGGTCCTAAAATGGAGTACTGGAAATGGATGACCAAGCGAAGCCTCAGTCCTCTTTAGGTTCTTTCAGTCGGTATTCACTTATATAACAAATCCTCCTCCACTCCCCTACTCGGGGCATCTACAACATTCGGAGACGTTTGCACTATAAAATAATCTTTACTTCTCGCCCACACTGGTAAGGATAGAATTACTTCGCCTGAAGCCTGCAAAGTCATCGGGTTCAGATTTAATTCATCCGCATGCCCTTCAAAGATCGGTCGATGTACTTTGTGAGCTGGTTTCGATGATATTTCAAAAGTTCATGGAAGAGGACAAACTAATACAGGAATTGAAAACCGCGCTTATCTCCCCGATCCACAAAAGGGTCCAAGCTGGAGTCGGAAAATTACCGTCATATTAGTTTAACCTACATTTTGTGCAAGGTCATGGAAAAATTTATTAAGAGCTATTTAATGACGTACCTAGAGCGGATGAACATATTATGTGCTGCACAGCATGGCTTTCGCACTGGTCACTAATGTCTTACGTGTTGTCTTACTTCGCAGTAATAATGGACAAAATCCATAGATCACGATATAAAAAAATCTGGAAAGTTATCCACAATGCTGCTGATGCAGACAATTTCCAAGAAAATCTTCGTCGATTGGACGAGTGGTCCCGCAAATGGCTCTTGTCCTTCAACTCAAACAAATGCACCCTGCTACGTCTTGAAAATCGAAATCAGGTCACTGATATGCGACCCTACTTTTTGAACGGTTTGCCACTCCGAGAAGCACACACACAGAAGGAACTTGGAGTTTGGATGAAAGACAACCTGAAGCCTTCTACGCAATGTTCCAAGGCAGCTAAATCCGCCAGTTCAATACTGTACGCTATTAAGCGGGCATTTAATGTTTTCAATGAAGACTGCTTTTCTAAAGTCTTTGGTACGTTTGTAAGGCCACATCTTGAATATGCGATCCAAGCCTGGCGACCGTGGACCCAACAGGACTACAACATGCTCGAAAGGGTGCAGCGGCGAGCCACAAAATTAGTAAGAGGTCAAGCTGAACTGCCATATGAGATTCGTCTAAATAACCTTAAGCTCTATCCTCTGAGTTATAGGCAGTTACGCGGAGACTTGATACAAACCTTCCGTATCGTGCGTGGCATGGATTGCACCCTCCTATGTGATGACTTTTTCCAACTTGCCACTACGAAAAATCTCCGAGGTCATCCATTCAAACTAAGTGAACCCCAAGTAAGATTGGATGTGAGGAAGTATTTTTTCACCAACCGTGTCGTGGAACCGTGGAATAACCTAGCTGAGGCGATTTTTATGTCCCAGTCTGTGTATACATTCAAACATCGGCTTGACATACATATGTTACAGTACCATGAAGACTATGTGACTACTTAACATTAACAATATCAGTGTACCACGTAAACCTGCCTGCATTCACTTGACTGTTACTTCTTTAATTTGCTTCTTATTCTTGCTACTTTTATGTAACAAATAGGGATTTCAAAGGCGTTAGCCTATTTTTCTCAAATACACTGAAAGGGCGCCACGCCTGAACGCAATATTCCAACACCGGCCGGATAAATGTTCCAAACATGCGCCCAAAAAGCTCTCCGTCAAAATTAACGAAGGACCTCCTGATTGCGCCTAAGATACACATAGCTTTCTTTGCGATATTCGAACAGTGTGACGATGGTTTGAGAGTTGGTGTTATCCATATACCCAAGTCCTTTAGAATGTTTACCTCCTGGAGTTGGTGACCACTGATGGAGTACTGGTATTCAAATCTAATCAGCCTTCTGGAACTAGACCGCAGTCGGATTATTTGGCATTTGTTAAGATTAAGGTTCAGCAGCCACTCATCACACCATGTTTGCAAGCGATCTAAGTTTTTGTTGTAATTTTCGCGCATCCTCCGGTTTTTCAATCGAGTTCCATAACTTCAAATCGTCAGCGAACATTACCTTCTCGCATGTCAGACAATCCAGGCAGTCGTTTACGTATATCAGAAACAAAATGGGACCCAGAACGCTGCCCTGCGGAACTCCACTGTGAACGATTTCCCAGTGAGACTTGGTGTCTCCGATACAAACACGCTGGTGCCTGTCTGTGAGAAAGTCGGCCAACCATTTGAGTAGGTTGCCAGTCACACCCATTTGACGGAGCTTAAAGATCAGACGTTTGTGTGGAACCCTGTCAAAGGCTTTGCTAAAGTCAATGTAGACCGCATCGACTGACAAACCCATTTCTAATGATTTTGTCCAACTTTCCATGGATGTGAGCAAGTTTGTGAGGCAGGATCGACCACTTCGAAATCCATGTTGATATGAACTTAGCAAGTTATTCTCTTCAAGATGCCTCATCAGTTCCGTTTTAATAATCTTCTCCATCATTTTGCAACAGATACTTGTGAGGCTGACTGGTCGGAAACTGTTTGGTGATGTCCTCTCTCCACCTTTATAGATGAGGGTTATGTTGGCTATCTACCACTCGGTAGGCAGAGCCCCCGCCTCCATCGAACTTTCAAATATCTTTGAGAGCGGAGAGGCCAGCTGTTCTGTGAGTTCATTGAGAACTTTTGCGGATATGCCATCTGGGCCAGGTGATTTAGTGGGCTGTAGCTGTTTCTGAGTTTTTCTTATTGTGTCCATTGGGAACGACACCGTGCTTATTTTGTTTGTAGATGTGGCAGTACTGTAGTATTCATCCTCGTCAAAAAATGGTACCTCGGTATACACGGATATAAAGAAATTGGATAAGAGGCAGGTCTTATCAGAGTTATCAGTTAACCTGTTTCCCTGATTGTCTTTAAGACAAGGAATGCAGTCGCGATTTCGTTTTGCCTTATTAACGTAAGCATAAAACCTTTTCGAATTTATTGGTGTGTCTTTAACTATTTCTGACTCAAAGGCTGATCTTCCTTTTCTCAGAAGATTCCCACACCGATTTCGATGTTTCTTAAAAGCGGAAAAATGTTCGGGTTGTTGATATCTGGCATATGTTCTCCACAGTCTTCTTTTTCTTCTTGAGATTCCTTTTTTTATTTCCGATGTCACCCACTCGGGTCGAGAGACGCATGATCGCCTTTTTAAGTGGGCAGAATTTCTCTACCAATTGGTGAATCAATTTACTAATGAAGAACCAGGCAGCATTAGGGTCAGGTACATGTGCAGGGGCTCCAGTCTATCCCATTCAGTAATTCTTTCATTTTGGGATAATCCCTTTCCATGCATTTCTCTGCCTAACTGCACGACGTTTGGGTACAGAAAAATGACTGTACTCCCAAGCAAGAACACGATGACCACTTCGTCCAAGCGGCACGTAAGAACTTAATGCAAGGATGCAATTGTCGTCTCTACTAATGATTAGATCCAAACAGCTTGACTGCTGCCCATTTCGGAACCGCGTCTTCATTTTGACATGTTGGGTAAGAAACTCGTCATTTACCAACTGAAGTAATTTCTGTTCGAATGAATTTTTCCGATCGCGAGCAGTACATTGACACCCAATCGATATCGGGAGCGTTGAAATCTCCAAGTATTAATAAATGTTTGCTACGGCAGATTTGCTTTACCTCTGTGATGAGTGCTTCGTCCGTGTCCGTTCGCTGTCCTGGGGGTCGATATACCACAGCAATATGGAGGTCTGGTTGGTTTGGGACTTTCAGTTTACAGCAAAGTATTTCGCAAGACGAGATCCTATTTGGCGAGGGCCCATCCGGAATGAAGTCAATACCTTCTCATATAAACATTGCGATTCCACCACCCCTACGTCCGTTTCTATCCATGCGGATAAGCTGAAAACCGTCTATTCGGACTTCTGTGTCTGCGATTTGTTCATTTAACCATGTTTCAGTTAGAGCTATGAAGTCAGGTTGTAAATGGTCCACGACCAGTTTAATTTCATCCATTTTGTTCAATAGACTCTGCACATTTGTGTACATCATTTTTAATCTTGTTTCTTTGCCTCGATTTCGGAAGATTTTTTTAGTTTTTTTCTTCCACATGGAGATTTTTTTGCTGGATATTTCACAAGATATATCCAGTCTCCTGTCTGGGTTCAAATCTATAGGCATTTGGTAGGGCTTTTTGACCGGCGTGGTTGCCGTCAATTTCACCGGATGTTCCCATAAAAACGAGCGCACCGTTTTGACTATTTTTGTTGTCTACTATTTTTCAAGTTTTGTTCCCCTCGTATTGACGTCTTTTTCAATTCTGCTACCAGTGTCCTCATTTTCATCCGATCGGTGGGAGAGTAATCCGGCTGAAAAAAATTCCACGATGATTCTTTCGTAGTTGGGACTTTCGAGAGAGCAATAGATCTACCTGCTGTTTACTCCCCAAGACGACTTTTTAATGGTCTTGGTCGAACCTCATGCGTTTCATTTTGTAACGTGAGGCCCCAGTCGAAAGATCTTTTTTTGATGTCGACTGTCACAACAGTTTCTTGCGTATCATTCAATAAATTTTTGGAATGTCAGCAGATCCTGTTTTTACCCTTTCTTTTGGCGTTTCCCCAGTAGCCTCTGAGACTCCCTGAACTACCAGACAAAAATGACCTGTCAGGGAAAAAACTCGTTTCTGCATCCTGCCTTCTTTTAGTGATTGAAGGTTGAATCATACCCTTTGATACAGTCTTTAATACTGTGTTCAAATTTGTCTTCATCGGTGAGCCTGTTGGTTCATTTGCAGACATCTCTATTGACCTTTCAAACAGCGTGAGTTCTCCTGACAATGCGTTTGCACGAATACAGGAATAAAAACGAAAACGGAGTGCCTATAGGCTTAAGGCAAACCGACTCCGAAAGAACTATGAACTAGCCATACTACGGAACTCTTAAGAGCATCCTTAGAGCATAAACGGTTAAATACACAATAAACAACAAATGGTGACCCGATTACAGTGCTGCAGTCCCAAAACGGAGTACTGAAACCGGATGACCAAGCGAAAGCTTCAATCCTCTCTAGCTTCCTTCAGTCGGTATTCACTCATGAAAAAAATCCTCCTCGACTCCCCTTCTCAAAGAATATACAACATTTGGAAACGTTTGCATTAGAAAATAATATTATCTTCTCGCCCACATTCATAAGGATTGAATTTCGCTACCTGAAGCCTGCAAAGTCACTGGATCCAGATAGAATTCATCCGCATGCCCTTCTAGTATTGGCCGATGTACTGTGTGAGCCTGTTTCGATGATATTCGAAAAGTCCCTGGTAGAGGACGAACTACCGCACGAATGGAAAACTGCCCTTATCTCCCCGGCACAAAAAGGAGGGTCAAAGCTGGAGTCGGAAAATAACCATCCCTTTAGGTTAACCTGCATTTTGTGCAAGTCAAGAAAAAACTTATTAAGAGACATTAACTTAAGTATCTGGAGCAGAAGAACATAGTATGTATGCTCAGCATGGTTTTCGCCCTGGTCACTCATCTCTTACGAGTCGCCTTTACTCGTAGGAGAAATGGGCAAAAGCTATAGGCAAAGGCCGTCCAGTTGATGTCATTTTTATTGGACTTCAACAAGGCGTTTGATAGCGCACCTCATAAGCGACTGTTACACTAAATTTGCCAATGTGATATCCAGGGTACCGTCTTTGCATGGATAAAAATTTTCCTGTCATACTTGTTGGCACCACTGAATCCGAGTGGGTTACAGTAGAAAATAATGTTCCGCAGGGTTCAGTCTTAGGTCTGCTTATGTTTCTTATTTGTATAAACGACTGCATTGATAATCTTGACTGCGATGCAATTATGTTTAAAGATGATATCAAAATCTGGAAAACCATCAGCTCTGCTTACAACGCACAGAAACTTCAACAAATCCTTGACAAATTGGCTGTCTGGTCCAGTAAGTGGTTTTTAACGTTTAATATACACAAATGTGTAGTCTTACGCTTGAAATTTGGGAGTAAACGTTTCCCGAACACCAGGACTACCTGAACATAATTCAACTGAAAGAAGTAGATACACACAAAGATCTAGATATCTCGATAGCTTCCAACCTTATGCCCTCAAAACACTAAAAGACCTGACAAAAAGGCCACGAGCATGATGCACTGGATCAGGCGCGCTTTCCTAGTCTTTCCTCCCGAACTCCTTCCGCTGATCTTCAGTAGTTTCGTTAGACCGCATTTGTAATAAAAATGTCAGCATGGATGCCCTGAAAGAAGAAAGATGGTGATCCCATCGAGCAGGTGCAAAGATGGGCAACGAACTTGGTGGACGGTCTTAGGACACTGTCATATCCAGAGACTTATTTTATTTTATTTTATTTTATTTATTTATTGCCAGTTTACAGGCAAGGTCAAAAAAAATGTATATATATACAGTAGAGGGTCAAGCTGACAGTGAAAAAAACTCCTGATCGTTGTTTCAGGTGTTTTCAGGAGAAAAAACTGCAGCTTATTGAGTAATTAAAGTTCTGGACAGGGACGCGTTAACAGCTTAACATGTATCCTTTATCCTATAGGCAAATGAGATGTCACCTGCAATGGATATTCCGAATTACAACTTAATAAACTTTATATTAATGGCCCAGAAGGTCGCATCCATACAAACTAAGTATTGCGGTAAAAATAAATACTAAGTGGATAATTGTTTAATTATTTGAACAGCAATATGAACAACAGAAATGAGAAGTACGGTGGGCATAGCCGATTCATAATTATCCGCAATTTTTAAAACAATAGTCAACAATATTTGGAATATGCGGTGAACTAGAAAAGAAGCAGTAAAAAACTCCTACGGTTTAATCGGGGGCGGAGTTCGGTAAGCCGCCAATTTAAAAATAACTTGGAGAAAAAAATGCTTCTCGAAAAAATAATAGCTAGAGTTGCTGGGATTGGTACGATGCAATGGGATAGTACTGTGATGTTGCTGACAATGTAGGAGGGTTTGGAACGCTCCTTGTTGGGTGAGAGATAATATAACACTCAAAGCTACTGTTTATAACCACCAGAGAGGTGAGAGTGGAGGAACTCAGCGTAGGCAACAGGATCTAAACGAAGAGGGGAAAGTAGAGGTCACGAGATCATCACGGAGATGCAACCTTGCTGACTGCATATTCCACCAATCAAAGCGGAAAACCCATAAAAACCCGCCTTGATCGTCGACTGAACCTGGAGACCATCGTCAGGGTTTCAAAATCGGAGAAAAGTATCGAATTTGTCAAGAGTTTGCGATACTAGTTTAAAAGGAGGGGACGAAAAAGTGACTGAGAAGATTGACTCTGCAGAGGATAATGGAAACATGTTTAGAAACCAATTTAATTTTAATGGAACTGCCTTAAATACCAGAAGGACTCTTTTTAAAATCCAAAAGTTGCGAGTTTGGGAAGGAAACAGACAATAAGGACTTTATATTTTCCGAAGTTAAGTGTTTGCGTAAGTTGGTTTTCAAAATCGCTAATGTAGACAACAACCTAATTTCGAGTGGAAGATTATATCATATGAAAGCATAGTTGGGAGCAAAAAAACTAATAATGGTAAGTTGTGGAGCTAAGGGGTGGTGAAATAAACATGGAGGAATAACAAGTGGCATAAGGTCGATCTACCGGAGTGAGAGCGTTGATTCGTGGGAGAATAGGGCTAGAGTTTATGCAAAACCGGAAGCTGAGACCGGCTTCGAGACTTCTAAACCAGAGAAATTTAATCTTTGCTAACTGGCAACTATCTGTATAAGAGATACTGGATCCAGGAAGAGAAAATAGTCTTCGAGTTAAAACCCTCTGAACTTTTTCAATCTAACTGCGGTCAGAGGCGTTCATCGGCCCAAAGAGGGGACAGCAGTATTCTAGGATAGGCAGAACAAGCATACGGTACAGGTTTAACTTTATTTCCGGAAGGGAGAAATTATGCGATGTAAAACCACATATTTGTACAGCCTTTGCAGAAATTCGCTCTGCATGAGGTGATAATGCTAGCTTATTCGTGTAACTTAGACCCGAGTCTTTTATGGTTGATCGTTCTAAAAGTGTACTTTTTTGAAATACTAGAGGTCCAGGAATCTTGGCGGGGCCAAAACACATGAAACTACTCTTGGATGGAGAAAATTTCATCTGCCAACTACAGCTCCAACTTGAGAGCATACGTAGATCAGTTTTTATTTTTTCAACGCAACTATTGGCAGGTTCTTTAGAAAATGAATAACTGCACTTACGATCGTCAGCGTATACAAAATTTTGTGAAGTATTCAGTATAGTTGAAATTTCGTTCATGTACAGAATGAAGAGAAGGGGACCTAGAACCGTCCCTTGAAATACGCCACTCGTGATCGGCTGAGGCGTCGAATAGGCATTCGACATTTTTGCACCTTAACTGTTCCTTATCCGCGATAATATCAAACCTGACGCTTAACCGTTAACGACGCATTACTCTTAATTAAAACCTTGCCGCGGATGCCTACCACTCTGTTCGGCTGACACACTACCCGTTCTTCCCGATGAGCAGATCCCCCCAGTAGCAATCGAAGTCGTCATCCACGCACCCATAGTTGAAATGGGCACTGTGGACAGTGCCAAAACCTAAAGGGTGCATTGTAACGGCTGGTTGGCTGATTTTCTGGTTTGGTTGCCCTAGAGACGGTGCCTAGGATCGCGTCACGACAGGTGTATCCTCCGGACACCCCTTCGGAATCAACTGCAAACAATCCACCATATTCTAACTAAATACTCTTCATTAACTCATACTACATGGCATTTTTCAAGTACCGGATCCTTATCGATATGTTTGAATCAATACTCCCAATAAACTTCCATATTCACATTCCATCCTCTTACATTTTAGGTACTTATACCTTTATGTTGTATGATATTGACCGCGAGGGATACTAAATGGCTTCTTTTGAGAATTATACCTACCAAGGATCTATTTGTAGATTCTGAAAGACGACACTCATCGAAGGATAACAAACTCTCTTCAGACGCAGGAGTAAAACAGAACGTGACAGCAACAAACAAGCTCCTCTTTTAAATCCCGAGCTCTGATTGGGTGGCTGTCTCTGAGTTTTGGCCCAGTCGAACGGCTGTATTTTGCCATTAGGCCCGTTTCATTTACTATGCTTTCAAAGTCTAAATCGTCAGGCCTTCCACCGATAAATGGATTGCATTGCATGAGTTGGCGCGAGCTAGCAGAAGCTGACGATTATGCAACTAGTTTAATTGTTGACCCATATCTTGGGTTTAAAACACACAAAATGACGAAGTATGCTTTGAAAGATTTCCAACTCCACTTTAGTCTTCGAATTCGACTACCCTCGGGCGTACAGGCAAAATTAAAAGCGGCCATAGAAGACTTTCAGAAAAACAAAGATTATGAGACAACTTATTGTAATTTGACGGAGGATAATATATACATCCGGAAATCCCTCAGATCTGACCCACGGTTCCGCCAACATGTAAGCGCCGTATTTTAACGTCATAATAAGCAGGTTTATCGCTACCTCCTGCTGTTTGATGATCGCTCGGGTGTACAAATTCGGCCTTGTTGGCGGTATGCGTCTGAGTCGCACGTCGGGGCGGCAGTTTTTGCGACCAAAGACTGGTAAGCCAACATGTTTCCACTAACACCCAAAGGCTCAAGGGTTCTCGGATTGACACACTAGTTGGGTGCATTGCTGAGTTAAATTATGAAGAAGAAGTTTCGTTTCTTCGACACAAGCAGAATGACTTTTCGGTCATGTTCTCATCCAGGAAAAATCGATCTCAACTTTGGCTTGGTCCTGCCGCATTCGTCAATCACGACTGTCAGCCAAACTGCGAGGTGAGCGTAACACTGACCGAATTTCCGGTTTATTCTTTGGCCTACTCCTGAATGAATGGACGATATTCTTAGCTCTATTACGTTTTCTCTCGCTCGTTTCATGCCGACGAATCTTATTTTTGACAATGTTAGTCCGGAAAATTTCTTTGCTTTCGTTTACATGTAATTTTACGTGCATTCATGTTGAATTACATTTTTATGATACGCCACTTTATTCGGTATGATAATTTGGTTTTTATGGTTCGCATTCCAATAAAATTTCATTATTTTGCCTTTCGGAAATATTATAGTTCACGATTAATTGTGATGGCGACGCGCGGATGAGCTTGGAGGCGCGGGTGGATATAAAGAAGGGTGACGAAATCTTTATTTTTTACGGAAAGCATTTTTTTGACGCAAACAACGCTAGCTGTGAATGTTTCACTTGTGAACTGCTGGGCCAGGGCTATTTTTCACAAGCCTTTGAAGGTGACAAAACTGCTGCTGTTTCGAGTGGGCGTCACAATTTGCCCAATACCATTCCAGGTAAGCCTGTCATTTAAGTTTCGTATTTTTCAATTAGACGAAAATACAGAGAAAAGGGGAATAAAGTTGGGAACGGAAGACGAAATTCAGGAGACTCTTCGGCAGAGGCTTATTCGGATTCCGAGTATGTTTGTTTTCTTTTTTAGCAATGCATTTTCGTTTTATCGACCATATTTTTTTGTACATTATAAGTTGCACATTCATGCTTCATGTGCGATTGTCTTTGCGGCCCACTACTTTAACTTGAATCCTAACACTATCCGAAAATAATTTCTGTTTTAGGCTTTATTTTTTATCCGATTGGACTTTTCTAATTATGTGGAAATTTATTTGATATCCGTTGCCTTTGACGGTGATATTGTACCTGCAATTGTATTTCATCTTTCTCCAAATATCATTGCTAGTTAAAAGACCCGATTAAAAGCATGGGCTTAACGCGTAAAATGCCACATATACGATTAAGTTAGTCGAAGATCTGAAGTTGACTAACAGTTCACAATAATACTTGCAAACGGTGAATATATGCCGAGTATTGTCATGATCTATTGCAGTGATTAAGTTCTACTATCACCCTGCCATTGTCAAATTTTAATACAACCCTTTTATATTCCGTTTCGCTTTTGACCTTGTTGCATTCTGTCCCTGTTATCTTTGACTGAGTTATTGATGGGATTGTCGAAGTGCCTGTTCAAGATTTTGGTAGCATAAAACCTGGATGCGGAATTTGGTTGAATGATATCGACAGCGCCACCGCTATTACTGTTTCGGTCTTTAGTTATGGTTATTTACGAATTTTGTGTTTCGCGTTGCTAAGTCAGCTGGTCTACCCACCAAGACTGAGGTGGCTAAAGTATTCTCCAGCCACTTCTTCAATAATTAAAAAGTGGAGAGTCTCAAAGACAGTTTCGAAGGGGCGAGGGTAAGGTTGACAATTTCACTGCAGTCTGCCGTTTTTCAAGCCCTTGGAAATGTCCATTAACCTTTCGTGACATGTTAATCGTCAAGCAGCTCTACATGTATCGGGCATCCTGTAGACCAGTTCTCGTCCACGACTTTGAATCCTAGATTTTGTGTGGAAGACCAGCGAAAATGGCATCTTCTACCAGCCTTGCCTGAGTGAGTGCGCACGCCGTGAGAACATCGTTGGGATGTCCTATGACCTTTCCCAAAAACGACCGAGATGGTTTGCTTGTATCCAGCATCCCTGGTTTCAGTATTTATGTCTTATGTCGAACAGCGCCACTCACATGGTCAGCCAAGATGTAGAAGTGGGTGAAGCGAGTCTGCTATGTCCGTTATGTTACGCATGCATGGGTACTGTACTGTACATCATTGTGGCCGGCTGTATCAGACATGAATAGACTCGTGTCAAGAGCAATTTAGTAACTATAAGCTATCCTTCACTTGATTTCTTTTTCCCGCAAAATATATTTGCGTATAGCAGGAGCAGAGTGATCCGAAATGTCTTCTGATATTCTTTCTGGTAGTTACAAACGAAAATATTTATACTTTAACCGATTCTGAAACCGTAAAATAGCTTTTCAGTGTGTTGGTTATGTTTTCATGCTGTTTCACTGTTCGAATTCTTTTAAAATATTTTCTTGCAATTTCGAATGCCACGTCTTACGGAGTTTAATAGCCTTCATTACTTGAGAGTTTGTACCCGGAAGAGATAGACTGCGATTATAACCACCCCGGTTATATTGCGCGTGACGTTTCCATGCCCTTCGATCTGATGAGGGTCCAAGAACCACTCTGTTTTCGTGTAAACGACCGATCTCGTAATCCCCAGTCAGGGCGACGAAAAAAAATATTTCTAAAGCTCCTAAGCGATATTTATTGACTGGCATGAATTATGCCCACGATGCGTTTTTTCGGTGTATGCGAACCGTTTTCAATCGAAACGAAGTCGGTGTACTCCAATAAAATGTTCTTTTCGAAAAATAATGGTCAAAAGCCTCTAGTTTTCGCGTTTACTACGTGCACAGTCTAGCAATCCCGCCCAATACCGCAGTACGTAGTACCCCCACCACCAAGACCGCCTCTACAGCCCCCAACTGATCCTGCCCTCATTACCACGGCACATGGACATCGCGCATCGGCCTGGTCGGTCACTTGCAAATCCATCGCACAGTGACCGGCGAACCAGCGCCAGGAGCGCCAACATACATCCGCTTCATCCCTTCGCACTTTCCACGCACCTTCACACACTGCATGAGTTCATTAGGCCACATGTGCATCCTGCTCACCCTCAATCTTTCCCTTCCAGTCGACTTGTAATATGTCCCGTCAAGCAAAATGGAAGTGCAATTAGATGTAGTGTCCAACTTTACTGAATGCTTTCTTCTGTGTATCGCACGGAGAATTCTTATAGTCAGGCTATCATCCAGGCCCTCTCTTCCCCGATCCCCTCGTGCCAGTAGTCGTACATGTCATCTAGTCTGTACTACGTTGAACTTCGCGTTTTCTTGGTTTTGGATAACTGCAGTTATCCCGATAATTCGATAATACTTGCTCTCAGATGGAAAGTGTAGAATCCAGGTTCCATCTCGTGGCTTTGACTTCCTTGGTTGAGGGTGGATTCTTTATACATTAAGTCTGGTTTCGATGGTTTAACGTTTCAGCACTGAGCACTCAGCATGTATTCAACCTTTATGTGGCGCGGCCTCGCTCTGTGCTCCTCTATCTGTTCTTAGTTGGTGACGTTGAAGGCATCCAGGCTCTATTCCATCCTCGGCAGATTCGCTTTAACAGTAACCTTTCACAGTTCCTCTCATCTCCTTATCCTCACTAGACGGTTGTCTGAACTCGTTATATTGCCTTCTAACCTTATTTTCCCTAAAGCTTCTCGTCGCCTATCAACTGATGGTAAGATCTTCTCCGAGGTGCAGCTGATGTCTCTTGAGAACCCTTCCTTGGCACCCACTGCAGCCGTAATGAATGGCATTCTCGCGAAGGGCATCTCCGTAGGGTTGGCTCAGAAAGGCACGCCGCAGAACTACTCTCTGCGGCACACTGGTTCTCGCCTGAACAGGGTCAAGGCTAAGATATACTCGGAGATGGCCCGAGCATTTATGTCCCGAGTGAAGCCTCTTAAGAAGTCCGTGCGTCGCTTGGGCGGATCACGTGCCCCAGGATCTGCTGTATGCCCTGTAAGCTGCCCTTCCCTCTCCAACTCTGTCAAGTCCGCACGACTAAAAAATTTGACGCGAGGTGACCCCCCGAAAACCCAACCACCTCCAACGCGGTATTCTCTGCGCAGTCATATGACCCCATCGCCGGACAAGGACGCACCAACCACTGCCCTAACATCAAATTTCGCTAACGTGCCACCCTTCGGCCTGCGCCCAAAAATTCCGCCGCAGCCCGTGAACGAATTCATCGATCTGGTGGAGTGCTGTGACGAGGAGGATGCTCGTGATGGCCAGTCAGAGAGGCTGACCCCACCGGTCGCTGCTAGTCGGCCCGACTCCACACCACCTCCCGATCTGGATCAAATGGAAGAGGGTGGTGGAAGGTCACCGGGTGGCGACCATCTCTCGGAAGTTGCACAACTCTCTTACCCTGCCTGCCTTTCAACTCCCAATTTACATTCGACGACGATGAGCGGTAGCGAAACTCCAAAGACGTCGGCCTGCACTGCAGGTGAGCCCACTCATGTCCGTTTCCGTACCCATGTACGCGATTTGTTTGTATTTACTTGCTTTTTAGCTTCGGACTACAGTCTCCGTCCAGATGGATATGACCAGACTGTCAGCCTCACAAGGAGACCCTCATATTGTTAGTATTTACTGTCGGTGTGGAATTTGCTTGTAGAGCGTGAGATAGTTAACAGTGCTTTCAGGCACGTATATATCAGCAGGGTCGTACACCAATTCCTTCTACGGTCTTCTCTATGTAGGTTTAACACTGGTATAAGAGGCGATTGTGAAGATATTGCGGTCGATTGGCCTCGCCCATTTCTCTGCATAGCTCAGCTGCTGTTCATTTAACCTGTCACGGTGCCCTAAATGGCGCTGTCTGAAAAGCTGCCGACCGTTGTGATAACTGAGTACCTAAGACCGAAAGTCGTACTGCTTTGGCTCCTTGACGCAGTTTCTTGGTAACTCACGCAATCAGCACCTGCTGCAATAATCGCACACCATACAGCCACGATGAGGATGACAGTTCGACCGTCGTAATCTGACGATGTCCACCGTATGCTCCACACCAGGTGGTGCAGGGACGGTGACTTGCGCGTGAATTAGTTTTAAGTGATAGTAGCCTTGCGCTGCAGCTACCGCACTCTCTCCTCCTCCCCACCTGAGCCCGGTGTCAAGACACAGTCAAGAAGACCGGAGATGGGAGAGGGCGCAGGTGGCTGGCGCGGCCGGAGCCGCCCTGGGCGTGCCACCACACCTGGCTCGGATCCCACAGAGTGGGAGTGCCATAAAGGCCACATTAAGAAGGAGCCATTGCAACCTGACTCTCAGTCCGCCAGTCAGCCACTCCACACAAAAACACATTGGGCTGACCACGCGGTCCGAGTTATCCCGTCAGTTGGCAACCTTCCAAGCCACGGCTTTTTAGCGCACCGTGATAGTTTCAAGCGCGTCAGATTGTTTATAGTGAGGAAAATACGCTGAGCTGTCGACCTCACTCTCTCCCCCACCCCACAATCAGACCACTGTCCGAGCCGGTCAGTTGTCTGATGCGGAAAGCAGGCGCAGCTGCTGGTGACCTCATCCACGTGTACTACGTACACGACCTGGCCCCAAACACAAGCACCAGGATTTCTACACAGAACAGGGGGTTGAACGGCTTACATCTCACATGTGTGAGATAGCCAGAGAATCACGTTAAGAAGAGCCATCGCAGCCTGACTCTCAGACCACCAGTCAGCCACTCCACACAACACACATTGGACTAACTGCGAGGGTCTGAGGTGTAATTGTCAGTTGGCAACCTTCCAACCGCGGCACTCAACGTTACCGCACTCTCTTCTCCTCCCCACCTAGGCGCGGTCTCATGACACAGTCAAAGAAGACCGGAGATGGGAGAGGGCACAGGTGGCTGGCGCGGCCGGAGCCGCCCCTGGGCGATGCCACCACACCTGGCTCGGATCCCACAGAGTGGGGGTGCCATAAAGACCACATTAAGAAGGAGCCATTGCAGCCTGACTCTCAGTCCGCCAGTCAGCCACTCCACACAAAAACACATTGGGCTGACCACGCGGTCCGAGTTATCCCGTCAGTTGGCAACCTTCCAAGCCACGGCTTTTAGCGCACCGTGATAGTTTCAAGCGCGTCAGATTGTTTTATAGTGAGGAATATGCGCTGAGCTGTCGACCTCACTCTCTCCCCCACCCCCACAGTCAGACTACTATCCGAGCCGATCAGTTGCCTGATGTGGGAGTGGGTGCATTGGCTGACGGATCAGCGTACCCGTCTTCGCGCGCCATAGCACGACCTGGCCCCCATAACGCACACACCAGGATTCACAAACTCAGGGGATATGGAGCAGCCATCGCCGTCTGACTCCCAGTCCACTGGTCAGCCACTCGACACACACAGCACATACACTGAGCCGACGGCGTGGTCTGATGGAAGCGTTAGATTGGCAGACTTCCCAGCCACGGTTTCTAGGAAACCGTGATATACTCTGGTAAATGGTGATTGTGAGGGTGTTGTCGATGTTTGGTGTAGGTAGTGTGCGCTGATGTAGCTTAGCCTCCGGTGGTTTACCGGAGGTTGTCGTGGAAGGCGCATGTGTCCTAATAGGCCCATGCGGTGTGTAAATGTGCGGGAGCAGTGAGGGCAGTGAAGGCGGGCGCGTCGACTGTATGTCGGAGCCCCAGGCACTGGTTCACCAGCCTCCGTGCGATGGATTCGCAGGTGACCGACCAGGCCGATGCGTGAGTTGAAGTTGCGGGTGCAGTGTGGGCAGGAGAAATCGGTAGAGGCTGGGGCGATGTCATTCATGGTAGTGGGGTGTCAGGGGCGCTAAGAATGGCAGGAGCGGAGGGTGTGCATGGTGTATCGGTGTTGTCGGCATTGTGGTGTATTCCGCTGTCATGGATGCGCATGTGACCGAATAGGCCCATGCGATGAGTGAATGCGCGAGGACAGTGAGGGCAGTGGAGGCGACGATCTCTGCTGTGTGATGGTGCTCCAGGCACTGGCTCACCGGTCTCTGTACGATGTATTCGCAAGTGACCGACCAGGCCGATGCGTGAGGTGAATGTGCGGTCGCATTGAGTACAGCTTAGGAGAGATTCCCCATCGCTGATGGTGGTGGTGGTGGTGGAGGTAGTGAAGGCGAAGGCGGTGGTGGGGGTAGCAGGCGACGAGTAGATGGATGTGGTCTCTATGATGGTGGGAGTAATGGAATTGATTCCAGGAGTGAGGGTGGGAAAGTCAGAAGGAGGGTTGGCCGGATTTGACATAGAAATTGGAATTGTCGGATTGTTGGTGCATTGCGTCCGAAGATGTCCAACCAGGCCGATTCGCGCGCGGAAGATGCGTTGACAGCGCGGGCATGTTGGCAGGGCCTGGGCATTGGCCGTGTTGGTCCGGGGCGCTGGTGACTTTCGTGCCGCTCTTTTGGCCTTGGCGGCGGCGATCCGGTTGGCCTCATATATTGCTGAACCAGTCTTTACTGATCTTCTCTATGCCGGTCTATCCTGGGCGAGGTCCTCCTAGGTTGCCGAGTTTATCTGCAGTTGCTTCAGCGATTTCTTCAAAGTGTCCTTGTAGCGTCGTTTTTGACCTCCCTGCCGGCGAGAACCCGTAGCGACATCTTCGTAGAAAAGTCGTTTTGGTAGTTGCTCGTCGTCCATTCTTACCAGGTGGCCGCTCCATCGCAGTTACACTTGCCTCAGCATGGCATGGATTCTGAGGATTCCGGTCCGCTCCAGGACTTCCGTGTCCGGGATCCTGTCTTGCCATCTCAGCTTCAGTATTATGCAGAGGCAGCTGAGATGAAAGTAATTTAGCTTCCTGGCTTGGTTCGAGTAGACAGTCCAGGTTTCCGCTCCGTAAAGGAGTGTCGTCAAGACGACGGCCTTGTACATCTTCAGTTTGGTGTTTAGGTGAATACCGTGGCGATTCCACACGGAGGCCTGCAGCCGGCCGAAGGCCTGACTAGCTTTGGAGATCCGTTGGGCAACCTCGTCATCGATTCTCGTGTTGCGCGACATCGTACTTCCTAGATAAGCGAAGGTTTCCACGTTTTTGAGTTGAGCACCGTTGACATTGATTCGAGGAGCATTGTATTCCGTGCTGGGTTGCGGCTGGTGCATGACAACCGTTTTGGCTGTACTGATTGTTAATCCGAAATCGGCGCAGCCTTCGGCGAAGAGGTCCATGCTCCTTTGCATGTCCTCCTCCGTCACGGTGTTAAGGGGCGCAGTCGTCCGCGAAGAAGCAAAGTCATGGACTGTAGACGTAGACACGCGCGTTGGAGCCTGCATACGCCGACTGTTGAGAAGGTGCCCGTCAGTTCTGTAGGCGATGCGGATACCAGGCTGCTCATCACGGTAGGCGTCCATCAGCATAGCCGAGAACATGAGACTGAAGAGGGTGGGGGCCAGTACGCAGCCCTGCTTCACTCCGTTGGTCACTGCGAATGCTTCGGATACCGTCCCGTTGTCAGTGACGCGCGCCGACATCCCGTCATGAAGCTGACGCACCATGTGCGTGAACCGCTCAGGACAGCCGAATTTCTGCATGACTTTCCACAGTCCGTCACGATTCACCGTGTCAAAGGCTTTCGTTAGATCCACGAAGGTAGTTTATAGGTGTTCGGATTATCTGACACTTCTCTTGTAGCTGGCGGGCGGCAAAGATCATATCTGTTGTTCTGCGGTGTCGGCGGAAGCCACATTGGCTTTCCGGGAGCAGGCCCTGCTCTAGGTGACCGTTAAGACGATTGAGAAGGATACGGGCAAAGATCTTCCCGGTGATGTTGAGCAACGAGATGCCTCTGTGATTATCACAGAGTTGCCGGTTCCCCTTCCGTTTGTAGATATGGACGATGAGGATAATAATCTGCTGTATGCAGCTTCTTATTTGATTTAGGTGGGCATGTTATGCTTACGTTTGCATCTGTTTAGTCAGTAAAGTTTTGGTTTGGGTTTACGGTTAGGATTGGGTTTTAGCGCTAATTTAAGGGTTAGGAATTAGTTCAGCAGTTAGGACTAGGGGTAGGTTATGGGGTTAGATATTAAGGTTCATGATTAAGCCTTGTGGTTATGGAATAAAGTCTTATGGTTATGGTTAGGTCTTCCAGCTGACGTTTGGGCTCAGAAATAACACTTAAGTTTGGGGCTTTGGGTTTGGGCAATTGTTACTACTTTCAGCATCCTGTTGCCTACCCGCCTTTAGCTTTTACCTTCGACTTCCGTGTTTTCAACCCGTTTTCGCTCTAATTACACCGAATTTTTATTTGCGCGCTATTGTAATTGAACTTTTTTGGAGTATTTAGACAACTTTATGGGTTACATAGCGATTTTTAATCCTTTTTTTCCAGCGTCCTTGGTTTGGGTTTGTTCATTGGACTGGCATATAAGATCCTGATTATTATTGAGCTCCCTCGTTCCTAGACATTGAGCCAAATGGTGGTTTTCTTTGCAGTATTTTTTGTCCACGCTGAGCCTTCGCTCCTGTATGCCTGCGTCTGCTCTGTAGAAAAAGAGAAGGGCTAGAACGTCTGTACAATCACCTCCTCAAGGTGATTTCATTGTTGATAACGCCGGTTTCCAAACTTTTGGAGTTTCCGTATATGGGAATTTTTTAACTGTTTTCCTAACGGAATTAACGTTTAGATCGACACGCTCCATTTAAGCATGGGTGCACCTTTTGCGGTCATATTTACTAGCAACTACCTAGATCGTTTCGGTAGTGCTGGCCTCTTTATGGCATGTGCTATGCCTCATTGATGGAAATTCTTGTGCCAGGTGTTGTGTTACGTGACAGGTACTTCCCAGAATTGGTGCCTAACCAGTCTTCCGATAGGTGTGGTATATCAGATACCATAATTTACTTCCTTAGAGGGATAAAAATGGTGGCATTCTTCAAATCCTGGCAGGTACTTCATCTTACTCATATTTTGAGCTGACTAGTCAGATACTTCAGTAGCTGAGAACCGCCGTATTTGTAGAACTTGGCGTTGACTGTATCTTTGCTTGAAGATTTTCCGTCTGTGAGCAGGAGTAGGGGGCTCTAACTGTATCTCTGCGGATTGAACCACTTGCTCACGTTCCGTCGATTTCATGTGCTCAGCGTTCACCTGGTTGCAGGACGGAACACGTGCGTGCCTTTATGCTTCGGAGACTTTGTCTATAGCGCTCATAGACAACCGCATAGCGACAAGTACTCAGGAGGGGAGGCGCCTTTCTCACAGAGACGATAGAGACTACAGTGGTAATTCCTGGCTATTTGCCGAGTCAATCAGACATACCGTAACTGCAGGTCGGAAGAACCCGAGGCTAAGGGTGCGGCCACTGCTCTCCATTGACAAGCAAACCTATTTAGGCCGCACTGTCAAGTTCACCATAATCCAATGACAGAACTACTCGAGCCTCAGGTTTGACCGCCGACTGGACACTGGGCCTCTCCTCGCATGTTTGTTTGGTCCCCAGTCCTATATTGCCCTTTCGTCGCAGGGACTCCTGCCTTCGTTAAATAGTCAAAAGAATTTGTTCCTCCTAGACACACCCTATCGGATTGATTATTTCTCAGTCTATGCTACAGGATAAACAACAGGCAAATATCGTCGCGTGAGCATGGGAATTGTGGTGTTAACTCTGGCTTCCACTCCTCGTTTAGCGTGCGCGGAGTTAGACCAAATTTTTGGCCATCAACATGTGGCACTTGCTGGACGGAGGGCGTCCTTACGCTCTTCAGTAACGGAACAATGGACATATGTGGCACGCTTAGTCTGACGCTCTACATCACATCGGCTACCGCTCGATCTAATTATTCCCACTCGGGCTTGTCATTAGTACACGACAGGAGAGGGGTGGGAGAAATAAGGCACATATTTAATATGGATCCTTACTCTACCGAATCAGATACACCGTAAAGTATCTTGGGACAGTAAAAATTCTTATTTTGGAAGGAAGGACGGATGGACGCGTATGTGGGACGCGTAAACTCAAATTCAGTCAGGTCGGTCACGGCGCTTTCATTCATTTGCGATCGTCTTAACATTTTTTGCTGCTGGAACATACTGGGCTCGGGAAAGAGGTGGAGAGCTACACGCCGTACAGATATTCTTCAATATAAGTCAGTTGATGTGCACTTCTCTGAATGGTGTTGGTGAACGTCGTCACTTTTTATTTATGATTTCTATGTGAAGTTGACTCTGGTTCCTCCGTCCTCCTGGCACTCAGCACATACTACTCACTATAGTAAATCTCACGCACATAAATCTGTCACGGTGCGCTCAAAACCGTGGCATGGAAGGCTGCCCACCGATGGGATAACTCGGTCCCCCTATCACGATGAAGAGTCAGGCTGCAATGGTCCCCTCTTAAGGTAAACTCCACGGCACTCCCACCCCAGTTGGGGTCCGAATCAACCCTTCATATTTGTGTGAAATCGTGGTCCATTGTGTGTGGACGATATGCTTGTGGTGCGCACAGACGGATTGCTTAAATTTGTCATCCCCTGCTCTCTATCCCGCCTCCGGTATTTTTTACACCGGGCTCAGGTCGGTGAGGGTGGAGAGAGTGCGGTAGATTTAGTACAGGTCAAATCCAGTAATCCCTTACCAATTCGCGGTTTGCCTTTCGTGGATTTGATACTTCACGGGTTTTCTCTTAGGTAACATTCTGTGGATTTTCGATATTCCGCAGGATTTTTATATTTTCTTACGTATATTTATGTGTACGTACAGTGTTTAACAGCATCGGAAGTGTTTATACGAGTGTTGAAAAGATTAATAAGGTTTATATGAGCGTGTGAACAGTTTTTAAGATGTAAAAATATGTACAAGAATTACATGGGTATATATATATATATATATATATATATATATATATATATATATATATATATATATATCGGTTAATAATTTCTGAAATTTTCAAGTACAGGACATGGAGTCAGGTGATTCGGACATGACTTTTTAGGGTCAGATCCGAAATTTCAATGAACATTTGGGTCGAAGACAATCAACCACTGTGGAATAACCACGTAATGCCCATTCTACAAACAAGTAGTATGAATCTTATATGGCAAAGACGTTTACCGTACTTCCGACATAGATACTAGCTAAAAGCCCAGACACGTGTTTCGTCGATGTTTCTGCTGCTGTGTGACACAGCAACGAGGGGTTCGGCTCCTCAGTGGGTCCCCCAGCGTTCTCTATGCGGTTTCTGGTATATGGACTCCAGAGAATAATCGGATAAATAATTTCTGAAATTATTTAGTGCAGGACATGGAGTCAGGTGATTCGGACATGACTTTTTAGGTCAGATCCGAAATTTCAATGAACATTTGGGTCGAAGACAATCAACCACTGTGGAATAACCACGTAATGCCCATTCTACAAACAAGTAGTACTACAAGTAGTATGAATCTTATATGGCAAAGACGTTTATACCGTACTTCCGACATAGATACTAGCTAAAAGCCCAGACACGTGTTTCGCCGATGTTTCTGCTGCTGTGTGACACAGCAACGAGGGGTTCGGCTCCTCAGTGGGTCCCCCAGCGTTCTCTATGCGGTTTCTGGTATATGGACTCCAGAGAATAATCGGATAAATAATTTCTGAAATTATTTAGTGCAGGACATGGAGTCAGGTGATTCGGACATGACTTTTAGGGTCAGATCCGAAATTTCAATGAACATTTGGGTCGAAGACAATCAACCACTGTGGAATAACCACGTAATGCCCATTCTACAAACAAGTAGTACCAAGTAGTATGAATCTTATATGGCAAAGACGTTATACCGTACTTCCGACATAGATACTAGCTAAAAGCCCAGACACGTGTTTCGCTCGATGTTTCTGCTGCTGTGTGACACAGCAACGAGGGGTTCGGCTCCTCAGTGGGTCCCCCAGCGTTCTCTATGCGGTTTCTGGTATATGGACTCCAGAGAATAATCGGGTAAATAATTTCTGAAATTATTAAGTGCAGGACATGGAGTCAGGTGATTCGGACATGACTTTTTAGGGTCAGACCCGAAATTTCAATGAACATTTGGGTCGAAGACAATCAACCACTGTGGAATAACCACGTGGCAGTTCGACCGTCGATTTCGACGAGGTCCACCGTATGCTCCACACCAGGTGGTGCAGGGACGGTGACTTGCGCGTGAATTAGTTTTAAGTGATAGTAGCCTTGCGCTGCAGCTACCGCACTCTCTCCTCCTCCCCCACCTGAGTCCGGTGTCAAGACAGAGTCAAGAAGACCGGAGATGGGAGAGGGCGCAGGTGGCTGGCGCGGCCTAAGCCGCCCCTGGGCGTGCCACCACACCTGGCTCGGATCCCACGGAGTGGGAGTGCCATAAAGGCCACATTAAGAAGGAGCCATTGCAACCTGACTCTCAGTCCGCCAGTCAGCCACTCCACACAAAACACACATTGGGCTGACCACGCGGTCCGAGTTATCCCGTCAGTTGGCAACCTTCCAAGCCACGGCTTTTAGCGCACCGTGATAGTTTCAAGCGCGTCAGATTGTTTATAGTGAGGAAAATACGCTGAGCTCTCGACTCACTTTCCCCCACCCCCACAATCAGACCACTGTCCGAGCCAGTCAGTTGCCTGATGTGGGAGTGGGCGCATTGGCTGACGGATCGGCGTACCCGTCTTCGCGCGCCACAGCACGACCTGGCCCCCATAACGCACACACCAGGATTCACAAACTCAGGGGATATGGAGCAGCCATCGCCGTCTGACTCCCAGTTCACTGGTCAGCCACTCGACACACACAGCACATACACTGAGCCGACGGCGTGGTCTGGTGGAAGCGTCAGATTGGCAGATTCTCTCAGCCACGGTTTCTAGGAAACCGTGATATACTGTGGTAAATGGTGATTGTGAGAGTGTTGTCGATGCATTGGTGTAGGTAGTGTGCGCTGATGTAGGTTAGCCTACGGTGGTTTACCGGAGGTTGTCATGGAGGCGCATGTGTCCTAATAGGCCCATGCGGTGTGTAAATGTGCGAAAGCAGTTAGGGCAGTGAAGGCGGGCACGTCGACTGTATGTCGGAGCCCCAGGCACTGGTTCACCAGCCTCCATGCGATGGATTCGCAGGTGACCGACCAGGCCGATGCGTGAGTTGAAGTTGCGGGTTCAGTGTGGGCAGGAGAAATCGGTAGAGGCTGGGAGGATGTCATTGCTGGTAGTGGGGGTGGCAGGGGCACTAAGAATGGCAGGAGCGGAGGGTGTGCATGGTGTATCGGTGTTGTCGGCATTGTGGTTAATTCCGCTGTTATGGATGCGCATGTGACCGAATAGGCCTATGCGATGAGTGAATGCGCGAGGACAGTGAGGGCAGTGGAGGCGACGACCTCTGCTGTGTGATGGTGCTCCAGGCACTGGCTCACCGGTCTCTGTACGATGTATTCGCAAGTGACCGACCAGGCCGATTCGTGAGGTGAATGTGCGGTCGCATTGAGTACAGCTTAGAGAGATTCCCCATCGCTGATGGTGGTGGTGGTGGTAGTGAAGGCGGTGGTGGTTGCGGTGGTAGGGGTAACAGGCGATGAGTAGATGGATGTGGTCTCTGTGATGGTGGGAGCAACGTAATGCCCATTCTACAAACAAGTAGTATGAATCTTATATGGCAAAGACGTTATACCGTACTTCTGACATAGATACTAGCTAAAAGCCCAGACACGTTTCGCCGATCTTTCTGCTGCTGTGTGACACAGCAACGAGGGGTTCGGCTCCTCAGTGGGTCGCCCAGCGTTCTCTATGCGTATTCTGGTATATGGACTCCAGAGAATAATCGGGTATATATATATATATATATATATATATATATATATGATAGTGTGGGGCTCACCGATCTGCTTAAGGAACATGCATGTTCCGTTGTGCCCTGGAGCTCAGACTAGAGCCCTCGCAGGCGGTCGCATAGCGACGTGTAGCATATGATGGAATGGAACCGACAAAGACAAGGGAGACCGGAATGGCCATTTCTGGCTTATTAGCCGTCATCAGCCAGTCATACCCAGTCGAATCCCAGGTGTGCCACACTTGGGATTGGGTATGACTGGCTGATGACGGCTAATAAGCCAGAAATGGCCATTCCGGTCTCCCTTGTCTTTGTCGGTTCCATTCCATATATATATATATATTGACAAGATGGAACCGACAAAGACACGGGAGACCGGAATGGCCATTTCTGGCTTATTTGCCGTCATCAGCCAGTCATACCCAATCCCAAGTTGGGCACACCTGGGATTCGAACCCGCGACCTTTGGTATTTGAGTCGAACGCTCTACCATTGAGCCACGGGCCCGTTGTTTTGTCGGTTGTGATCGGGAATATGATGATAGTGTGCGGTTCACCGATCTGCTTAAGGAACATTTATGTTCCGTCGTGCCCTGGAACTCAGACTAGAGCCCTCACAGGCGGTAGCATAGCGACGTGTAGCATATCTTGATAGTGTGTAACCGACAGACAAGGGAGACCGGAATGACCATTTCTGGCTTATTAGCCGTCATCAGCCAGTCATACCCAATCCCAAGTGTGGAACACCTAGGATTCGAGCTATATACTCACGATATGCTACACGTCGCTTTGCGACCGCCTGTGAGGGCTCTAGTCTGAGTTCCAGGGCACAACGGAACATAAATGTTCCTTAAGCAGATCGGTGAGCCGCATACTATCATCATATTCCCGATCGCGACCGACAAAGCAAGGAGCCCGTGGCTCAATGGTAGAGCGTTCGACTCTATTACCAAAGGTCGCGGGTTCGAATCCCGGGTGTTCCACACTTGGGATCGAGTATGACTGGCTGATGACGGCTAATAAGCCAGAAATGGTCATTCCGGTCTCCCTGGGCTTTGTCGGTTCCAACTAAACATATATATATTTAACGTTAGTTGGGCGCTCACCGATCGGTTACAGGACTCACTAGTCCCGTTGGCCTTTGGGTTAACTTTAAAGCCTCTCCAACATTCGCAGTTGGTAATATAATTCTTATATATATATATATATATTTCGCAGAAATTTTGATTTCGCGGGAGTCTCGGAACGTAACCCCCGTGATATTCGAGGGCTTACTGTATTACTATAAACCGAAGATGATGACAGCTCGATCGTCCTTTCAGACGCTGCCCAGTGTGTCGCACAGCAGGGTATACGCAAGGGCGGTGCCTTGTGCTGCATCTACTGCAATCCATTTTCCCTCACTCTCTCAACGACCCAGTGTCATGGCAGAGTCAAGAAGTCCGAGGGGAGGTGAGAGTAGCAGGATCGGGTGCAATGGACGAAAAAGCAAAATAGCCTGTTTATGCCTGCACACGCAAATGGACCGCGCACAACGAACTAGGATTGTAAACAAACGAGGAGGGCCGACTCGAATATCAACTGGCTGGGGGAGTGCCATAGCAATCAGGTTAAGATGAAGCCATTGCAACCTGACCCTTAGTCCACCCCTCGGCCATTCCACGCAAACAGACACAAGGCTGACTGCGCGGCTCAGTTTATCCCGTCCTCAGTCGGCAACCTTCCAAGCCATGACTTTCAGCTCACCGTGCTCATCTCAGGCACATCAGCTTATTTGTATCAAGGATTTTGTGCTGATAGTCGATATCAACCTCTCTTACCGCTCCCCCGTGTACTAGTGGATTGTCTGAGCCGGTCAACCAACTGATGCTGAGAGTGGGCGCAGTGATAGACAGAACCAAGCAGTCCGCTTGTGCATGTCACACATGACCTGCCCCCCCCCCCACACACACACACAACACACCAGTGTTTCACAGTTTCCCGTGCGTTCATAGCATAGAGGCCGCGTGGACGAGGCGCCAAAGAACATGCCTCCCACTTACCTGACATGCGCCGATTCCGTGCCTGTAGAGGATGATGTGGAGCGGGGTTTTATATGGCGTGTGTGCGTCTGTCTGCTAGCGAGGATATGTATGCTGATGTGGTTTGGTCGGAGTTTTGCCGCCTGTTTTCTTGGATGCGCACATGGTCGAGTAGGCTCATGCTGTGCCTGATTTTTCATAGGCAGTGCGTTCTGCTGAGAGGAATGCGCTGGGTGCTCCTGACACTGGTTCGCCAGTTATTGTGCCACGGATTTGCAAGTGACCAATCTGGCCAATGTGTGATTTGAAGGTGCGATCGCAATGAGGACAGGTTGGGATGGAGTCAAGCTTGCTGGTGGTGACGTTGATGGAGCGTCCAGTGTTATTACCGGTGGGGGAGGGGGGGGGCTGGGAGAGGTGGTAGTCGTCGCGGGGTTTTGGCAGGGGTGATCGAGGTGGTGGTCAAAGTCTTCGACGGGGTATCAGGAGTGTGATCATCTCTGGTGGTGAAGGTGGTTACCGTTGTTGGGTTTGGTGCAGGGGTGTCGATGAGGGCATTTGTGGAGGCAGCAGGTAGCTAACCGGGTTGTTTTTTCATCGGATTAAATGCCCCAAAAGGCCGATCTGTGCGTGGAATGTTCGTTAACAGCTAGAGTCCTATTGGAGGGGACTGGTTGTTCACGTTTTGAGTTGGAGGCGTTTGAGACTTGCGAGCCGCTCTTTTGGCTTTGCCAGCGACGATCCGGTTGGCTTCGTATACCGCTGTTACACCCTTGACTACTCTGCCCTAGGCCGGTGGATCCTAGACGAGGTACTCCCAGGATCCAGATCCCAGGTTGATTTGTCGATTTTTAAGAGAACTTTTTAAACTATCCTTATATCGTCATTTCTGTGCTCCGTGTTGACGAGAACTTATCGCGATATAGCCATGGAAAGTTGATTTGGCAGGCGCTCGTCATCCGTACTCATGACATTGCCGCTCCGGCACAGTAGAACTTTCCTCAGCTTGGCGTGAATGCTGAAGATTCCGATTCGTTCCAAGATTTCCGTGTTGGGGACTCTGTCTTTCCGGATTTTTTCAGTATCCAGTGGCAACTGGGATAAACATGATTGAGTTTCCTGACTTGTTTAGATTAGACTATCCATGTCTCCGCCTATTAAAACAGCGTTCGCCTGGAGTTTTGTGCTGCTGGTTCTAAACTGATGCCTGTAGCTGGTCGAAGGCCTGAATGGCTTCGGGAGTCCAGTGGGTCGCTTCGTCGTCTATCTTGGCATTCCTTCAAATGGTATTCGGAAGGTGTGCGAATTTTTCTACTTATGCGAGTTGGGTTCAATAGACGTTTGATATGAGGTTCATTTTACTCCGCATTGGTCGTCTATTGGAGCATGGCTACCGTCTCCTCCGTGTTCAAAAATTAGAGCAACCGGATGTAAAGAGGTCCACATTCCGCCACATGTCCCCTTCTGTCGTGGCATTTAGTTCGCAGTCATCCGCCAACAACGGGTCTTGGGCGCTGGTCTTTGCTTACCCATAAGAACGCTTTAAGGCGATTAATGTTTAACTATATTCATTCGCTACGTCCAGGCGTCCATCAGCATTGTAGATAACATGAGACTTAATATGGTGGAAGCAGGTAAGCAGGCAACAAACACTTCTGCGATTGCACCGTTGTCGGTGACGCGAGCCACCAACCCATCATGAACTTGGCACACCATTGTTATGAAGTGCTTCGGACATGCAAATTTCACCATTACTTTCATGTGTCTATCGCGGCTAACTGTGTCGAAGGCCTTTGTTGAAGCAAAAAAGGAGGTGTAGAGGTTGGTCCTCATCTCTGCGTTTCTCCTGTATCGAGTCCTTGATAGAGTGCCACGCTTCTCGCCACAGGCGGGAAATCCGGTTGTCCGACTGACTCAATATTCTCACGCTCTCGAAATCAAAGCCGTGTCCCGGTGGGGATGCATGGGCGGCTACCAAGGAAAATTTATCCTTCCGTCCCACAGCGAGCTCGTGATCGTGCAGTCTCTTGCGAACCTGCTTGCCGGTTTCGCCAACGACAGTCTATCCGGTAAATTACACCGGATTTTGGTCGATTGAAATTGGTCTTTAGGTTGCATGAGTTGCCGGTGGATTGTCACTTTCGGTCTGTGAGCGACGCCAATCCCGAATTCGCTCACCAGTCTAGCGAATTCTTCGGATAAACCACTGATGTAAGACACCGCTCGCAAGCATTTCAATTTTGGCTGCCCCTTCGAATTTCTTCCCTTGAATTCTCGCCTGCATTTTTTCGACAAAACAACCACAATATATGTATGTACTGGATATATTTTGTTGTTTGTCTTTCAGCTTCCATCGTTAGCTCCCTCTGTGATTGCAGTCGTGAACTGTGGACCTCCGACAGCACGGACAGTACGCGAACGCTGACAGTGGTCACTGCAGCAGCAACAGCGGCCTCGGGACTTTCCACTGCTGCCTCTGCTCCAGCGACAGTAAGCCAGTCACGGGCCTCAGTCCGTGTCCGCAGTCGGCGACTTACCAATTATGATGCGAAGTTGATTGCCAGCGTGGATGCAGCGGCACCCATAAATAACTACTTTCTACGCAACCGGAAGCCCAAAGCGCTCACCAGGCCTGCCGCTGCCGCCGCACCACCAACCGACTCGCCACACCGGTCTCCTCATCAGTCTGCCTGTTTTTACCTCGATTCCCCCACCTCCACGAGCTCCTCCGCCACCTGTCCTGCCGTTGATCCCGAATGCGTCCCCCCTCGTGACCGCCTAGTCCTCGTCTGCAAACGCTCACGCACAGGCTCCACTGACCTCTCCTCGCCTCTCTCTCATGCCTCCCCTGAGGCGGAGTGGTTTGTCGAGCGCAGTCCACCACCCCTCCTCCATGTTACCTCTTTGTACCGGCCGATGTCCACTCCTGCTGCTTGCAACAAACGCCGACACAGCCACCATCAGCATTACCACCATCATCTTCACAAACGTGCCCGAACCCTCCTGCCCACAACTCATTCCGGCTTTGACCCACAGACCGGTAGGTGCCTCTCCGGCTCACGTTCGTCCTCAAGTTCAAGGGCACTTATGGAGGATGATGAGGGCGCAGAGGGCGCATCTCCCTTCACCTGCGATTTCGAACAGAGTGAGAGACAAACAGCCAGTCTAACCGGTTTACCCAGGGCTTCGAGCCAATCTTCCTGCCTCACCTATTACTCCCTCGCCTCCCCCATTGTCGGCGAGGAACATGCCTCCGTCAGAAGAACAACTGCAGCGACGCAGTTTGAACTTAGCCCATTCGTTCCAAATGGATGTCCTCCGGTTCGCTCCTACCATGCTTCCTCGTCGCTCAGATGTCCCACTCCCGTGGTGCTGTGTCGTCCAACGCAACAGCGTCACAAATACACTCCCTCACGTTCGAGTGTCATCTTCGGCACCGGTGCCTGCTCCTCCCCCGCATCATCTGCCCGCAAGACTTTTCTGCTCAGGTCACAGCTTGGGAGGCAGGCTCGGGACATGTGGACCACAGCCGTAACCACTTGCTCTTCCCTCCTAAACACCCCCTCTCCTCCACACCTGCAGCCAGCTCTGACGCCGCCTCCTCCCATCCTTCAGGAACCAGATTGCTTCCCTTGTGGTGATAGTAGTGGTGGTAGCCGTTGCCTCTTTGCCTCCTCTTCCTCGTCCCCCATCACCGCTCCCGAATGTAGTTCCTGTCCACCGCTGTATCCAGACGGTCCTGATAGTCCATCATCGATTAACCCTGGACTGGAGCAGCATCAAGAGAGTATGCGAGACCTGCACCTCTGCCTCAATGGTAGTAGTAGTAGTAATACCAGTCCCTCTGACTTGGCTGCTCTTCGAATCAAGCCTCTCACAGTGACCATTAAGCGCTTGGGCCAGAAGCTGTACTGTGTTTCAGGTTATGAGGCGGAGGAGACTGTAGCCGCTGTCGAACATGGGACAGGAGACCGCTTTCCTCGAGTCACATCGGCATTGATGGCTGTGTGTGTGTGTGTATGCATGCATGCATTCTTCCCACAATTGAGAATTTTTTGTGTTGATGTGTCCACAAGCCTATGCGTGTGTGGATGTGCATGCATTTTTTCCTTTTTGTCTATAGATGTAAATACCAGCGCTGTGCGTCCCCTCTCTTTCTGTGTCTCAATCTCCTTCAATTTTATCTTCCTTTGGCCATTGACTGACTTGGCCCACTCCCCCTCCCCTCCGTTATATTTTACTTTAGGCAACACTGACTTTTAAAGTGGGCAAACCTACTCTGCATGTAGCTGTTATTTCGCTTTTCTCGCCCCCTTTCACCCGTGTACTTCTTGATCTTGCCTCACCTTCGGTGCTGTGTCCACCTCCGCGTCGGTGGTTCTGGCCACCAGGCACGGTTGATGGGAAGAGCTCTTTTTCTGACTGTAAGTAGACCGCAGATTTATGTGTTTAAGCTTATACTGCTTTCAATCCATCGCAATTTGACGCTAGGGAAGCGTTCACGCGACTTCTTCGTCGTCTTCCTGATGCAGGCGTCTCGGGGAATTTTGGTGTCCGTCCAAAAAGGTGGTGGTACCCTTCGTGTTGCCAGACCTCCGAGCGACTGGCATTCCTTTAAACCCGTACAGCACAAGGGGACTGGTTTGCCTTCCCGTGTTCTAAGTAGGCGATTTCGTCGTCTGTACAAACAGCGCAAACTGTCCTCGGATCAGATTTCGATTTCATAAAAACACTTTGTATGGATTGTTTCTCTGCCGTTGGGAAGCTGACGCACCATGTGAGTGGCTCGCTCCTCACATTCGAATTTCTGCATGATTTCCTATAGTCCATCGTGGTTCACCGTGACGAAGGTTTACTTCAGGTCAACGAACGTACTGTAGAGATGTCTCCGCATTTCTTGGCACTTCTCTTGCAGCTAGCGCGTACGAAGATCATGCCTATGGTGTCGCTGTGCCATCGTTAACGATACTGGCTTTCCGGGAGAAGTCTATGTTCCAGACGGCCGTTGAGACAATGAAGACAGATTCGAAAGAAAATCTTAGCATCTTCGATCTGTGAGATTCGTTTGTGAATATCGCAGACTTACCAGTTAAATTTCCGTCCGTCCTTTGAAATCCTGGGGACCTGTCTTTGCCGCCACATCTTTTGAAGGAACGATGTGAGTATGCTCATCAACCGAGGGTTGCCGCGCTTGTAGAGTCCGATCGGTATTGCGTCGAATCCCGATGCTGTATCCCTGGAGAGCGGTTGAACAGCGCCGATTGTTTCTGTTAGGGGACGGCCCGAGGTACATATCCTTCTTCATTTTCACTTGGGGAAGCCGACCTATAGTGGCATCGGAGACCTTGACAGTCGATCTAGGAGTGTTCTGAAGTGCTCGGCCCAGCGCTTGATAATTTTGGATTTCTTCGTCAGAAGTGTTTTTCCGTCGGAGGTGAGCAGCGGTGCGGTTCCTTTGGTGCTGGGAGTGTAGACTACCATATTGATGACAGATAAATTCTTCATTTCATTGCGGTCCGTGTATACTTGGATTTCCTTGGCCTTGCGGTCCATACACGCGTCCTGCGCCTCCGACAACCGTTGTTGCACCAAACGACGCCATCTGAAGAAGATGGCTCTTTTTGCATCGGTGTGGCAGTTGGTGCAGTCTTTTTGCCGTTTATTTTTCTCAGCTAGTAGGTTGCTTATTTCGGCGTCGATCCCAGACCTTGTTTGACGACGTGCGTGTCTGAGGACGTAAAGGGCGGTGGATTGGATTGGGTTCCGCAGTTGATACCATCGTGGTGTTGTCCGGATCACGTGGGTCGATTTTTTTAAGGCGCCAGGATCCTGCCTTACTGCAGAGGAAACGCTACTGGATCGCACAGTGGGCAGAATATTTTTTTCATTTCAAAACTTCCTACTCGTCTCTCAGGTGCTTGCAGCTGCTTTCGTATCTACCTTCCCCACGCATTCGAATTATCAATGCTCAAACTTCACCTAATACAGCCCCGAGATTTCCATGCCGAACTGTCTTTCAAACAGAGAGTCATGTATCTTGTGAATTATTTGAGAAACTGCTGATGCCTGAAACAATTGCTTCATCCCTCCTGTTTTGGTTCTTTCATAGTCAGACTGTTGTGCTGTTTCGGAAGATACGTTGTTACTTGACGAAATTCGAATCTTCTGTGGTCAAATTGACTGCTCCAATTGCCGTGAATAACAGTACACCCCAGCTAGTACCTTCCAACTGCGAGCACATGAACAGAAACATTGGAGATATCAAGAGCCTGGTAGGAGACTTCAGTCTCATGAATTATTCGAGTTTACACTAGATGGTCTACCTATTTCACCATAGTTAGGGAGCATCGCGCAGGTAGCATTAGGTTGCTCCAGTTGTATATTGTAGGTGGTGAATGCTTCGGGGCTGACCGGTAACTGGTACCAAGGTTTTATATGAGGCGCCTCGAAACTGAGCTCTGTCTAGCGGCTAAACCACAGAAAGAGTCTCGGCCGGTGGTCTAAACCAGGTGAGGCTATCCGGTGCTGCGTATCCCCAAATCCAGTATTGTATTCCCCCTCCCCATCCCCCTCATTCATCTCCCGTTAATTTCAAAATTCCTACGGAGAGGGCAACATGCAAATCTATAGGCAACCCAGGCTAATTCAAGTAACTCTTCCCCTAAAAAGCCAACCGTAACCCATAGTGGAGTGTGGCCGCCGTCTGGGATGTCCAAGCTTACCTCCGCGGAGGAGGGGTACACAAAAGGTGCACTAAACAAATATTGGGCATCACGTCCTCTGCCCGCAGACCATGGCTCGCAGGTTGAAAACTCACGGTTGAAACAACAAAAACTGCCTACCCCTCCCGATGCTCGGGTGAGTCCGCCCCCTTCTAGCAGCGTGGAATGTGCGTTTCCTTTTAGACAATGTAAGGAACAACCGGTCGGAACGGACGATGGCGCTAGTCGCTCGAGAAATGGCGCTCTACAAGGTGGGCATCACTGCTCACAGCGAGACCCAATTCACTGAGCAGGGTCAGCTGTAGGAAGTGGGTGCCGCTGCACCTTCTTCTGGAGCGGCCGGCCAAAGGCAGAGTGGTGCGACATTAGTGTCACCTTTTCCAGCCGGAACGACGTCGTCGGACGTCTGCCCTGTCTGCCGCAGGTTATTAATGATCTGATGAACCTCCGCCTTCTTCTTTCGGGAGACAAATTCGCCACCATCATCAGTGCCTACGCTTCCTCACCCAATGAAGAGATCTGACGCGGCGAAGGACAAACTCTACGAGGACCCTCACGCCCTCCTGGCGACTGTGCGGAAGGTGGACAAGTTGATTGTACTTGGCGACTTCATCGCCAGCGTTGGTACAGACCACGCTGCCTGGCAGGGAGTGCTGGGTCCCCATGGTCTCGGGGACTGGAACGATAACGGCCTCCTTCTTCTGCGAACCTGTCCGGAACACCGTCTCCTGCTGACCAAAACCGTCTTCCGCTTTCCAACGCGGGAGAAGGCCACGTGGATACACCCTCGGTCGCGGCGCTGGCAGCTGCTGGATTATGTTCTCGTCCAGAGGCGAGATCGACAGGACGTGCTGGTGACCAAGGCGATCCACGAAACCGATTGTTGGACGGATCACCGCCTCGTCCTCTCCAAGATGAAGCTCCGACGTCAATACCGACAAAGGCCACAAGGTATGCGACCACAACATAAGTTAACTACTCTTTTGTTAAATTTGTCTGTTCACCGTTTTGATTTCAGCAACCAAATAACCCAGAAACTGGAAGATCTACATGCTCCAGATGATAACACCACTTGTGAAACACGATGGGGTCAACTGCGTCAACACCAGAAATGGTTTAATGCCAATGACGCCAACATCAGCAACCTACTCGCGGAGAAGAACTGACTACACAAAGCCTACATTGACGTCCTGACTGACGACACCAAATCAGCCTTCTTCAGATGCCGTCGCCTAGTACAGTAACGGCTGCGGGGACGCCCGTCGCCTGGGTGGTCCGCAAGGCTGAGGAAATCCAAGGGTATGCGGACCACAATGAAATAAAAAACTTCTTCAATGCCCTCAAGGTAATCTACGACCGCACCGCTGCTCAGCTCTGATGGCACAACACTTCTGACGGATGAATCCCAAATTCTGAAGTGGTTGACTGAGCACTTCAGAAGTGTCCATAATTACTCATCGGCCATCTCCGATTCTGCCTTTGACCAGCACCCTCAAGTGGACAAGAACACTGCCCTGGATCTCCCGCCTTTCTTACCAGAAACCATCCGGACTGTGCAACAAGTTTCCAGCGGGAAAGCACCGGGATCTGACGCAATCCCTCCGGAAGTCTACAAGCACGGTGGACCCGGCTGATGGTGGAACTTACAACAATATTCCAGATGTGGCGCTAAGTGCAAGTTCCCCAATACTTCAAATGCACGACCATCGTCCATCTCTACAAGCGGAAGGGGAACCGGCAACTCAGTTATAACCGCAGAGGTATCTTGTTGCTCACCATCGCCGGGAAGACCTTCGTCCGTGTCCTTCTCAACCGTCTGAACGGTCACCTAGAGCAGGCCTGCTCCTGGAAAGCCAATGTGGCCTCCGATGACATCGCGGAACAACCGACGTGATTTTCGCCGCTCGCCAGCTGCAAGCGAAGTGCCAAAATGTGTGAACCCACCTCTTCATTCAGAAATTTGGCAGCAGCTGCATGACGCAGCTCCGAGGGGTTCAGCTCCTCAGTGGGCCCCGCAGTGTTCCCCGTGGCTGATGGACCTCGACCCAACCCTTCATATTTACTTTTAGTCTGTATCTTTAAACCTTAGTTTAGACAGATTTTCTCAAAGTTAGCGATTACTTTATCAGGAAATAAAAAATATCAGGTTGATCGACCGTAACCACCAATTTGTTTAGGCACGCAGTGTGCGACCCACTACCGTTTATCCGATCATATATCTGATGATAGATTTGAGTTAGAATCCGAATCGTCAGGCCAATAACGCTCTTGTTCCAGCAATTGTGTCTCCTTCGCAAATGCCTCATGGAACTCGCCAATTCGTTTTTATCTGCATGACTTGGGTGCTTGGAATAACTGTTTCAGGCTTGTTTGGAATTATCAGCCAGCCGTAGGCCGACCCAAGGCCTGGCTCTGGATCCAGAGCTCTCCGGTGATTGAGCACCTTAGGCAAATGCCGCATCACGGAACCGTAGGATTGCATCCTGCTGGCTGTCAAATTTGCTTCTACGTGGCCCTAGCTGTCACCGTACTAAAGGTAACTTAAGCTTCGTGAGTCGACACATTTCCGTCTCATCGTAGCTGAAGCCCAGTGCCCCAGCGCCAATTAGAACGTTTACTGTCCGCTCTGCAGACAACACAACTCGGTGAATGTCGTAAGCAGCCGATAGAAGGTGGGTCCGTGAGCCCTAATAATGAGGTCGGATTAGCTCGAGTCCGAAACGCGGGTCTTTCTGGCTCAGTTAAGCTGACTATGAAGAGTTATTACAGTACCATCGAAGCCTTCAGAGGGCAATATAGCTTGTTCACATCAGTGAATTCCAACGTTACTCTTGAACTGCTTACGGTGTTTGTTTACCCGTTAAATAACTGAAATAATGCACGTAAATGCGGATACAACTTTAAGAAATCTGCAGGGAAGGAGCGTGTAGGTAAAGGTTTTTTCCTCAGTCCGATCCCTGATGAGGGATGCAGGCACGATAATTGGTGCTTCACGCAGAAGGGGGAGGTATGGGGTACGATAAGAAGTCAAGAACCGTCATGAATTGTCTTCACAGGTCTGGTCTCATGTGCAGGCCAATTTCTACCTGCGCAACGTCTGGGCTGTGTGGAATTCCAGAGAAAGTGAGTTTTTTTGACTTCACTCTTCGAACGTTTAAAACTGGGAATGAGTTTCAGCTTGCGCTCGCCTTTATGATATCCTGCTATACGAGCTAATTTATTAGTAGATTTTGATCGATCTACACAACTAGGACAGTTTTAATCCGTTGGCCGGACCACCGTCGTAACGGAACGATCTAGAGCAGGGGTCGGCAAACTTTTCGGACTACTAGGCCATTTCAGGAGTTCAAGAAGGCACACTAGGCCGGAAGAAACAAGATGTCCAAGGAAACGTTTATTATCCAAAAATGCAGTACGATCGATAGGGAACATGGTTACATGCTCTTAGAGACAGATACAATATCAGGTTCTAATGATGAGGATTTCAGCAACAGAATGTCATTAAGGCGATTGTCAGTGAGCTGAGAGTGCAGCCTGTTCTTACAAAACTTCCTTTTGGATAACAGCTGCTCGCACGAATAAGTGCTTCCAAACATTGCAATCACACGCTTGGCACGGGCTAACAACCTTGGAAACTGAGCATGTGGCAGCTGACGGTAGAAGTCAATGAGAGTAGCGCAAGAAGTAAACTTGGACAAGAGAACGTCCGAAGCCTGTAGCTCAATCAATTCCAATTTGCACATCAGAGGGGTCGTCGCTATAGGGATAGTCAAAAGGAGTGCTGGCAATCTAGAACTCTTGCGAATGCGAACACACATCAGTGAAGTGCAAAAACAATTCATTCCGCAGGGCTGGCAGCACACCGATGCATTCTTTGGTGTCAACGAGGGCTGCATCACACTGGGCGAGGTGCCGAAAATGGACATAGTCCCCCTTATTCAATTAGGCTGGATCCAAAAATAATTATCTAGGGGGGGGGCGTTAGGCCGGACAGGAGTACTAGCTAGGCCGTATCTGGCCTAGAGTTTGCCGACCTCTGATCTAGACTCTTGAGTGTATTTCCTTTCCAGTACAAATGCCTCTTCGTCATTGATCATAGTAGCTTGTCGTCTGTTTAAGCAGGCGCCAAGTTTCAGGATGCTTTGATAACACTGCTAACTGACATGAAAGGTTTGCCAGGCAACGGCGCATCGAGGCTGATTCTCTATGCCTTCTCCGCCACGCCTCCATTTGTCACAGGTATTCGGTTTCATTTCGCACCTTTATCTCCCCCTTCACATTCGGTTCTTTCCGGTTGGGTCCTCCGGGAGCTAACACGTAGGTATCGGCTCATGAACGCCTGCGGTGCATGCCCTTTATAGCTGTTGCTCGTTCTGTTTTCTCTGAAAATGGCCAAATGCACGAGCTTAAAGGCTCAGGCAAATGAAAAAATCTTCTGGCAATCTAAAACTGCCGTCTTCTGTCTAGAAGTCTGTCCGAATATGCTCCTCTAGAATTACTTTACAAAAACGCTCCTTGCAACGCTACGACTCAATGTGAGGTGCCGAGGGAGGAGCTGATTGAAAGTGGCCATTGTGGAGATTAGCAGATAAGTCGAACCCACATCTGCACAATGTGATCATTCAATTCGGACTCTAGCACGACCGACTGTGAGCTGGGTCTACAAAGAGCAGCGTCCGAGCCACACCTCCATAAGCATTTCTTCGACCCTCATTGAAGCAGAAGTATGGCTTAGGTGTCCTTCCAACACCGGAGGATTAGCATGTGAACCTGGTTCGGCCATCCTCACTTTGGTGTCCAGAGACGGAAGGATAGGACGGGCTGTCTCCTGTGAGACGAAGTTGGTGCACTTCGTTCAACGTATAGTCCTCAGTTAGCGGTGGCCAATAACCTCCAGTTTTCGCATATTCTCCAGGTGCACGACCAGCTTAAAAATTATACATGACAGCCGGCAGAACCGATGGCGGATGAACCGGAATCTCTGTGGCCCCGAAGATGTTGCATCAGGTTCATGGCCGCTTTCACATAATTGCGGAAACTCTGAGAGCATAACCGATATGCCACATGCTATCGCCTTTTCTCTGTCCATTCGGCAGCCTTCTCACCCCGATATATTTGAAAATATCCACTTCTACAAACTATCGGGTGCCTCTTATTGGTCAGAAATACAGTTCGAACAGACGTGGTGGACAATCGACTAATTTATTGACCTAAACTTGAGAAAATGCATTCGTTAATTGGCCAACACCTGAAGCTACCAGAGTGATAATGCTGACGAAGTCCGGGTGTAACTGCGAAAGTCAAACTCGAGTTAAGCCCTTCCGAGGATCAAGTATGGGCGACGGAATGTGAACTTGTCGAATGCTAGGCCTACGCATAAACGACTGAGAGAAATCGCTGTGGACCAGAACTTGCGCGTAGGGGGAGCCATGGAAGGCCTTGATTAGCCTTTTGCCAGCACACGTTGTAACTCCATTATTGGTCACAGGATTTTGCCATGAAGGGAATAAAGCGCTGCAGCGAAATCAACAAAACCATACGACCGTTAGGTGCCGGTAACCACAGCGTTATTCGGGAATGCGACGTCGTATGCATAGTTGACTGGTGCACCTAGATCCAGGTTGGAACCCAACTTGATGGCGTCTCGCGCTGAAACTGCCTGGAAATGGCAGCTACAAAAATCTTTGCAGTAATTCCTATCTCCGCACGCGTTCTGTGTCACCTCGTGGAGCCAGAAAGTCCAATTTTCATACAAAACCTTCGGACTTTAGGTGGAATTTTGTCCACACCAGGCACCTCTTTATTGCACCGACGATTCTTTCCTTCCTTCGCGTGCCCGACACTGCTGATGCTGTAATGGGCTAAAACTCCGTTGTAGTGCGGAGGGGGGGAAGGAGCGATAGAGGATTCGAATCCCTCGCGCCCGTGGTATGTCTGGCATTCATATCGTGGACAGTCATTCAGTGCATACGGACTACCATTACGTTGACCAATAAGCCTTTAGAGTTTGAATGACGAATGCAACGGCATTTCAGATCTAGCCTCATGCAGGCGGCCATGTCAGCTCAATAGTTTTTATGCTTCTCTACAACTGTTTTTTACCCGTCCTTTTTGGAAGCCAGGGAAAGAAGTTCCCGTTGGAGGATTTAGCTCAAACTGCAGTGCTTTGGCTGCCGCTAATTGTATCAGAAAAATCCGCAAAAGTGTTTTGCAAGCTGAAAACTTAAATTATAACCGCTTACTACTGCCATCAAATTCGACTACAGTGTGATATCGTATTTCAGCGCACAGAGCCCTGGCTGCGCCGGGTTTTCGTAATTTGATGACATCAAAATGGCTTGCATGGACTTCAATGCCCGACCAGTTTTGGCACTATGCATCGATCTGCGGTTACGATCTTAGCTAAGAAATCTTGCGCCAGTTGGAACGTATTCAATCTGCCTAACTGTCTTGTATCGAGAACCAAGCCAACAGGGTGATTGTTTGACGAATCGTGTGACCTCGTCCACTCATCACAGCATCCGGCCCAAAGCAGAAAATCAGTAGGGGGGAGTCTTTCGATTTGCTTCTGTCTCTGCAAATAGGACGGTTCTCTATCGCATTAGTGAACGGCAGATATTAATGTGCAGACTGAAATAACAGAGGGCTAGTAAGTTACCCTTTTTTATCGTGCATAAGCAAGTCAGTTATTGGCTTAATCACTCGCAATCAGTGCGTAGCCTGTCAGTTTCATGGCCGATCGTCCAACTGTATCTAACAGAGGAGTCGCATGGGTCACGGTAGTTGAGGGTGTAGTGGGCATCCCTATAACAGGTAACCTTGTGCTAAAACTTACGAGGTACCTACTCCCATGTCCCCACTTAAGCCCTGACCTCCCCAAAATTTCGCACAAGGTTGCTCCTGATATTAGGTCTGTGTATTAATGTGCCTTACCTGCATTTCATCCTATAAAGAAGCTTTTCAAGTGATTTAAGTCAGGGATTCCCACTGCCGGCAGAAATCTACTGATAAAGTCCTCGTGCGGTCAAACTGTGGGTACCAGGGTCGAGGATCACTCGTAAATCATGAATTATAATGCCCGACTTTCGTTCCCAATTGAGTAGTGGACCGGAGTGGTGGAGTGCGTCAGTTCCTGCAGATGCAGCAGGGCGGATCGCAATGTCCGAATCGGACAATTTAACGAGGTTTCTAGGGGATTTCAAGTACTAGCGGGTCCCTAACGGCCGCTGGGATTATTGGTTAGGGATTGTATCCCTCTAGGGCTTTGACTCAAGAGTTTAGTCATAAGTCAACAATGGTAAGTGAACTTGTATAATGGTGGTTTATGGTTTCTTTTCAAAAGCGCCATCATTGTGCTTTGTCCTGTGTTTTAAGGCAGTCAGCCCTTAGTCCTATCGTCCTATTAACGTCACGCCTGGTCAACAAATGTCGATTTGTGAAATTGGCCAATCTTCGCCGAGAGCGTCCGCTATCCATGAACATGTTGGGTGGCTGGCAGATAGGCTAACAAGTTAGGTCTTTTTATATCCGAATTCCCACTAACAGAAGTCTGCACTGTAAAAGTAAACGCATATTCCTGATATCCCAGCACAAATCAGTCGGCGCCGTTGTCTAATTATCCTTCTTGAAGTTATTTCGGAAAGTTTTGCCACGAATCCGTCAAATAATTGCAAGGCTGGCTATTTGTTTTCTTTTTGATCCCACATTATCACCCCAACAGAGAGGCTGATTTCACCTGGATCTTTATGCGGTGCATGTTTTGGAGTGAACACCGACGGTCTAGCCTTCACGGTACATGAGCATTTACCAGGAGGTCAATAGTTTAAGCTCTGTTCTCTATCCGAACATGATCTCGTGCAGCAGTAAGGCGCATGACTGCCTAGTGCTTTATGGTAGTCATAACCGGGTTTTACTGTCCGACTCTACAGTAGATTGCATAACTCATTAAATCTCATGGTTTTCAGGAGAAAGTGCCTGGGTGGCTTTTCATCTTGGAGCAGGCAGTTGCCTTGCACTCCAACTCAGTATTCTATGTTTTCCATGAGACTCAATCCATCTGAAACTGAGATAACCAACCCTGTCGTTGGCTGCTCCATGTCTATCGCACAAATTTTGACTGGGCGTCCAATCACTGAAGATTAACCCCGCCAGCGTAAACTTTACGCTCAGTCTACGTCGCAACTGAAATCTATTGACGACATTGTTTGAGCTCGCTACAGAGCTGTATTTGCGTCTTAAATGAACTTTGTTGACTGTTTAGGCAGATGGTTCAAATACACTCATGTTAAGTAGGAGGGCTTTTAAAATTGAGACGTCACTTTTTCGGCAATCCACTTACATGGGAATTTTCGTATCTGCACATCGTCTAGCCTATTTTGTTCCCTATATATTGATTATACTTCTCTTTGTTTATTTGAACTACAATACTGAGGTCATCAGCACATTAATTTGACGTCGTTTGGAAGGAAATAAATATTGTGAATCATCCGGCAACGATTCTTCTTGATGCTGACAGTCGCAGTTTTCGGTTATTGTGTAACTTTTGTAATGTTCCAGTGTTTTCTGATTTGCGTACCTATTTTTATCAGCGGTGAATGGAGGACTTTTTGTTGAGAATGTTAAGATGCTGTTTTGAAAATAAATCATATATATATATATATATTGACAAAGTGGAACCGACAAAGACAAGAGAAACCGGAATGGCCATTTCTGGCTTATTAGCCGTCATCAGCCAGTCATACCCAATCCAAAGTGTGGAACACCTGGGATTCGAACCCGCGACCTTTGGTAATTGAATCGAACGCTCTACCATTGAGCCACGGGCTCGTTGCTTTGTTGACACTTTGTCAACATATGCTACACGTCGCTATGCGACCGCCTGCGAGGGCTCTAAAGTGAGCTCCAGGGCACAATGGAACATACATGTTCCTTAAGCAGATCGGTGAGCCGCACCCTATCATCATATTCCCGATCGCAACCGACAAAGCAACGAGCCCGTGGCTCAATGGTAGATGCTGTTTTGAAAATAAATTATATATATATATATAAGTAAACAAGTGCGTATCACTCACTGATGTGGTTAGGATCTCACTCGATCCCATTTGTCCGCCCGCCCGCCAGCTAGCTACCGGCGATAAACGAACGTTGTGTCATAGGACACATACCACATATATAGCACAAAAATGTTGCTAAGGGTGCAACAGGCAAGACGCAGACAGCTGTTTCACGGTCGTTACCGATCATCAGTACGTCATATGCCTTGTGCAGTGAGGTACATAAACAAGTCAAACAAGTGCACTGCACAAGGCATATGACGTACTGATGATCGGTAACGACCGTGAAACAGCTCTCTGCGTCTTGACTGTTGCACCTTTAGCAACATATTTGTGCTATATATATATATATATATATATATATATATATATATATATATATATAAAGCTGAAGACTCAGAATGAATGCCAATTATCAGGACGAAGGTTTTATTTTCCTGAGCTTTTGGGTTCCAACGGGAGCCAATTAGAAGCAATGGAAAATAAGCAATATGTAAAGGGTCTTTCAACCAAGCACCGGTCGCCCAGGATCATATCCAAATGCTTTTTGTATAGCTTTATAAGTAGGCGAGAATCAGATACAGTGGTTTACAGAATTCGCGTCGTGACTGCAGGCTTCTTTGCCGATGGATTTTTCTGCTAGCCGGAAAGATTAAAGGGCTTAACTCCGCGTCGTAGTTACCGAGCATACGTTTTACTTAGCTGCAGAATGCGAGTTGTCCGAGGCGTGAATGTTTGCCTTTTCAGATTTCTGTCTGCTCAGAGCCTTACGGGAAAGCTGTCTTAGCCGATTTGAAAAGTGTTAGATGTGAAAGAGGGCGCTACCAAAGGCGGCAAAATGCAAATTTGACGGGATGGTAAAGTCTTAAGTTAATTGGTGAAAACTAAGGTGTTAACATCCGAAACTTCCAAAAACATCTTAACTCTCAAAAACCAAATACTTTAACTACCCAGTCCCTTAAGACGCGTTGAAACTTATAATGGTGAGTCACCGAAAAAAGAACTCCAGTAATGCAGGTGGTTTATCGTTAAATTCCAAAGAAGGATGCAATGTCCCTGTCTTAACGCTAAACTGAACCCTACTCGGAACTTTAACACTAGTCCTAATCCCCTGACTTTTTGCAAAGACTATGACCAGGCCTCCGTGTGGAATCGCCACGGTATTCACCTAAACACCAAACTGAAGATGCACAAGACCGTCGTCTTGACGACACTCCTTTACGGAGCGGAGACCTGGACGGTCTACTCGAACCAAGCCAGGAAGCTGAATCACTTCCATCTTAGCTGCCTCCGCAGAATACTGAAACTGAGATGGCAAGACAGGATCCCGGACACGGAAGTCCTGGAGCGGACCGGAATCCTCAGCATCCACGCCATGCTGAGGTAAGTTCAACTGCGATGGAGCTGCCACCTGGTGAGAAAAGACGACGAACAACTACCCAATCGACTTTTCTTCGATGTGACTACGGCTGGACACCGAGAGGATAGTCAGAAACGACGCTACGAGGACACTTTGAAGAAATATCTGAAGCAACTGTAAATCAACCTGTTGACCTGAGAGCACGTCACCCAGGGTAGACCAGCATGGAGAAGATCCGCGAAGACTGTTGCAGCAATCTATGAGGCCAGCCAGATCGCCGCTGCTAAGGCCAAACCAGCGGCAAGCAACTCACAAGCCCATCAGATCAACACTGCCAATGTCCAATGCCTGCGAACGTGCCTACCTGGTCAACGCACATTCGCGCGTGAGTCGGCTAGGTCGGACCTCTTGGAACTCAATGCAACAAAAATCCCACAACATCAACCTCTGCCGCACCTGCTTCAGACCCCACGACGACGACTACCCCAACCACTGATAATCGCTTCATCGATAACCCGCCGCACAAGATCACCGACACCTTCCTCCTACCCCCACCTCTTGCGACGATCACGGCGACGCAGACCGCTCGCCCCTACTCCCGCCACCTCAACAGTTACCTCAGACTACCTGCCACCTGCTTCCTACAGACCCACCACCGCCCCCAGTACCATCGATGGGGACTCGGTACTAACCTTTCCTCATTACCATCACACATTCACCTCAAACATCTGCCTGGTTGATCACTAGCGAATCCATCGCTCAGAGACCGGTGAACCAGTGCCAGAAGCCTTAACATACACCCGCTGCACCCGACTCAGCTTTCCACACTGCCTACACACGTTCACACACCGCATGGGCCTATTTGGTCACATGCGTCTCCATGAAAACCTGCGGTAGAACAACGCCGGCTATACCACATCAATACATTTCTCCTCATCAGCCTCTGCACCTCACATGATCACATGCAACACCACAAAAAACATGCTCTCCGCATAGTTGATGGAGAGGCAAGTATGATCCTCGGCTCCTTCTCCATGTGACTCCTCTGTTGCATGTGTCATCTGAGTTTGAGACTATCACGGCGATCAGCGCCATGGGTTGTAAGGTTGCCACCTGACAATTCCACTCAGACCTCGCAGTCAGTCCCATGTGTGTTGTTTGGATTGGCTGACTTGTGATCTGCGAATCAGGCTGCGATGGCTCCTTCTTAACGTGACCTCTGGCTATCTCACACATGTGAGATGTAAGCCGTTCAACCCCTTGTTGTTTGAAACCCTGGTGCTTGTGTTTGGAGGGTCAGGTCATGCACGTTCTACGCGTAGACGTCGTCATTAGGTATGTCGGCAGCTGCGCGCATTCCTTGCCCCTGTCCACTGACTGATGCGGACGGTGGCTGAGACCTGAGAACCAGTATAGCGCATTTTCCTCCATATAAACAATATGATGCGCTCTTGACTATCCCGGTGCGCTAAAAAGCCGTTGCTTGGAAGGTTGCCAAATAACTCGAACCGCGCGGTCAGCCCGGTATGTTTTTGTGTGGAGTGGTCAACTGAGAGTCAGGCTGCAAAGGCTCCTTAATTTTGTCTCTATGGCACCCCCACTCCATGGGATCCGAGCCAGGTGTGGCGTCACATAAGGGGTGGCTCCAGCCGCGCCAGCTTCCTGCGCCCTCTGCCGCCTCTGGCCTTATTGACTCTGTCATGACAAGGAGCCCAGGTGGGTGAGGAGGAAAGAGTGCGGTAGATGCAGCACAAGTCTACTTTCACTATAATCTAACTCACGCTAGAGTCGCCGTGCTTGCTTCCAGCCTGCCGCGGAGCACGAAATGGACATTGTCGAACTCGGTGATCCAGCTGTCATATAATCCAACCTTTTACATCACAGGTACTAGTTAAAATTCCAGACACGGGTTTCGCCGATATTCTGCAGCTGCATGACGCAGCTCCGAGTGGTTAAGCTCCTCAGTGGACCCCGCAGTGTTCCCCGTGGCTGATGGACCTTGACCAAACCCTTCATACTCAATTTTAGTCTATATCTTTAAACCTTGGTTTAGACAGATTTGCTCAAAGTTAGCGATTACTTTATCAGGAAATAAAAAAGATCAGGTTGATCGACCGTAACCACCAATATTTTTAGGCACGAAGTGTCATAAAATCTACATCCTACAAATACTACAACACCTGTGCGACCCACTACCGTTTATCCTATCATATCTCTGATGATAGATTCTAGTTAGAATCCGAATCGTCAGGCCAATAACGCTCTTGCTCCAGTAATTGTGTCTCCTTCGTAAATGCCTCATGGAATCGCCACTTCGTTTTTATCTGCATGACTTGGGTGCTTGGAATAACTGTTTCAGGCTTGTTTGGAATTATCAGCCAACCGTAGGCCGACCCCAAGCCTGGCTCTGGAGCCTGAGCTCTTCGGTGATTGAGCACCTTAGGCAAATGCCGCATCACGGAACCGTGGGATTGCATCCTGCTGGCTGTCAAATTTGCGTCTACGTGGCCCTAGCTATCACCGTACTAAACCTAACTTAAGCTTCGTGAGGCGTCCACTAGGTCTTTATGCTGGAGCCTCAGTGCCAAGTAGAACGTCTGTAGTCCACTCTGCAGACAACACAAGTCGGTGAATGTCGTAAGCAGCCGATAGAAGGTGGGTCCATGAGCCCTAATAATGAGGTAGGATAAGCTCGAGTCCGAAATGCGGGTCTTTCTGGCTCAGTTAAGCTGACTATTAAGAGTTATTACAGTACCATCGAAGCCTTCAGAGGGCAATATAGCTTGTTCACATCAGTGAATTCCAACGTTACTCTTGAACTGCTTACGGTGTTTGTTTTACCCGTTAAATAACTGAAATAATGCACGTAAATGCGGATACAACTTTAAGAAATCTGCAGGGAAGGAGCGTGTAGGTAAAGGTTTTTTTCCTCAGTCCGATCCCCTGATGAGGGATGCAGGCACGATAATTGGTGCTTCACGCAGAAGGGGAGGTATGGGGTACGATAAGAAGTCAAGAACCGTCATGAATTGTCTTCACAGGTCTGGTCTCATGTGCAGGCCAATTTCTACCTGCGCAACGTCTGGGCTGTGTGGAATTCCAGAGAAAGTGAGTTTTTTGACTTCACTCTTCGAACGTTTAAAACTGGGAATGAGTTTCAGCTTGCGCTCGCCTTTATGATATCCTGCTATACGAGCTAATTTATTAGTAGATTTTGATCGACCTACACAACTGGGACAGTTTTAATCCGTTGGCCGGACCACCGTCGTAACGGAACGATCTAGAGCAGGGGTCGGCAAACTTTTCGGACTACTAGGCCATTTCAGGAGTTCAAGAAGGCACACTAGGCCGGAAGAAACAAGATGTCCAAGGAAACGTTTATTATCCAAAAATGCAGTACGATCGATAGGGAACATGGTTACATGCTCTTAGAGACAGATACAATATCAGGTTCTAATGATGAGGATTTCAGCAACAGAATGTCATTAAGGCGATTGTCAGTGAGCTGAGAGTGCAGCCTGTTCTTACAAAACTTCCTTTTGGATAACAGCTGCTCGCACGAATAAGTGCTTCCAAACATTGCAATCACACGCTTGGCACGGGCTAACAACCTTGGAAACTGAGCATGTGGCAGCTGACGGTAGAAGTCAATGAGAGTAGCGCAAGAAGTAAACTTGGACAAGAGAACGTCCGAAGCCTGTAGCTCAATCAATTCCAATTTGCACATCAGAGGGGTCGTCGCTATAGGGATAGTCAAAAGGAGTGCTGGCAATCTTGAACTCTTGCGAATGCGAACACACATCAGTGAAGTGCGAAAAACAATTCATTCCGCAGGGCTGGCAGCACACCGATGCATTCTTTGGTGTCAACGAGGGCTGCATCACACTGGGCGAGGTGCCGAAAATGGACATAGTCCCCCTTATTCAATTAGGCTGGATCCAAAAAAATAATTATCTAGGGGGGCGTTAGGCCGGACAGGAGTACTAGCTAGGCCGTATCTGGCCTAGAGTTTGCCGACCTCTGATCTAGACTCTTGAGTGTATTTCCTTTCCAGTACAAATGCCTCTTCGTCATTGATCATAGTAGCTTGTCGTCTGTTTTAAGCAGGCGCCAAGTTTCAGGATGCTTTGATAACACTGCTAACTGACATGAAAGGTTTGCCAGGCAACGGCGCATCGAGGCTGATTCTCTATGCCTTCTCCGCCACGCCTCCATTTGTCACAGGTATTCGGTTTCATTTCGCACCTTTATCTCCCCTTCACATTCGGTTCTTTCCGGTTGGGTCCTCCGGGAGCTAACACGTAGGTATCGGCTCATGAACGCCTGCGGTGCATGCCCTTTATAGCTGTTGCTCGTTCTGTTTTCTCTGAAAATGGCCAAATGCACGAGCTTAAAGGCTCAGGCAAATGAAAAATCTTCTGGCAATCTAAAACTGCCGTCTTCTGTCTAGAAGTCTGTCCGAATATGCTCCTCTAGAATTACTTTACAAAAACGCTCCTTGCAACGCTACGACTCAATGTGAGGTGCCGAGGGAGGAGCTGATTGAAAGTGGCCATTGTGGAGATTAGCAGATAAGTCGAACCCACATCTGCACAATGTGATCATTCAATTCGGACTCTAGCACGACCGACTGTGAGCTGGGTCTACAAAGAGCAGCGTCCGAGCCACACTGCTCATTGTGAGCTGGGTCTACAATGTGATCATTCAATTCGGACTCTAGCACGACCGACTGTGAGCTGGGTCTACAAAGAGCAGCGTCCGAGCCACACTGCTCATTGTGAGCTGGGTCTACAAAGAGCAGCGTCCGAGCCACACTGTCATTGATCATAGTAGCTTGTCGTCTGTTTAAGCAGGCGCCAAGTTTCAGGATGCTTTGATAACACTGCTAACTGACATGAAAGGTTTGCCAGGCAACGGCGCATCGAGGCTGATTCTCTATGCCTTCCGCCACGCCTCCATTTGTCACAGAGTATTCGGTTTCATTTCGCACCTTTATCTCCCCTTCACATTCGGTTCTTTCCGGTTGGGTCCTCCGGGAGCTAACACGTAGGTATCGGCTCATGAACGCCTGCGGTGCATGCCCTTTATAGCTGTTGCTCGTTCTGTTTTTCTCTGAAAATGGCCAAAATGCACGAGCTTAAAGGCTCAGGCAAATGAAAAATCTTCTGGCAATCTAAAACTGCCGTCTTCTGTCTAGAAGTCTGTCCGAATATGCTCCTCTAGAATTACTTACAAAAACGCTGCTTGCAACGCTACGACTCAATGTGAGGTGCCGAGGGAGGAGCTGATTGAAAGTGGCCATTGTGGGAGATTAGCAGATAAGTCGAACCCACATCTGCACAATGTGATCATTCAATTCGGACTCTAGCACGACCGACTGTGAGCTGGGTCTCACAAAGAGCAGCGTCCGAGCCACACCTCCATAAGCATTTCTTCGACCCTCAGAAGCAGAAGTATGAGCTTTTAGGTGTCCTTCCAACACCGGAGGATTAGCATGTGAACCTGGTTCGGCCATCCTCACTTTGGTGTCCAGAGACGGAAGGATAGGACGGGCTGTCTCCCTGTGAGACGAAGTTGGTGCACTTCGTTCAACGTATAGTCCTCAGTTAGCGGTGGCCAATAACCTCCAGTTTTCGCATATTCTCCAGGTGCACGACCAGCTTAAAATTATACATGACAGCCGGCAGAACCGATGGCGGATGAACCGGAATCTCTGTGGCCCCGAAGATGTTGCATCAGGTTCATGGCCGCTTTCACATAATTGCAGGAAACTCTGAGAGCATAACCGATATGCCTCATGCTATCGCCTTTTCTCCGTCCATTCGGCAGCCTTCTCACCCTGATATATTTGAAAATATCCACTTCTACAAATTATCGGGTGCCTCTTCTTGGTCAGAAATACAGTTCGAACAGACGTGGTGGACAATCGACTAATTTATTGACCTAAACTTGAGAAAATGCATTCGTTAATTGGCCAACACCTGAAGCTACCAGAGTGATAATGCTGACGAAGTCCGGGTGTAACTGCGAAAGTCAAACTCGAGTTAAGCCCTTCCGAGGATCAAGTATGGGCGACGGAATGTGGAACTTGTCGAATGCTAGGCCTACGCATAAACGACTGGAGAGAAATCGCTGTGGACCAGAACTTTTGCGCGTAGGGGAGCCATGGAAGGCCTTGATTAGCCTTTTTGCCGTAGCACGTTGCTAACTCCATTATTGGTCACAGGATTTTTGCCATGAAGGGAATAAAGCGCTGCAGCGAAATCAACAAAAACCATACGACCGTTAGGTGCCGGTAACCACAGCGTTATTCGGGAATGCGACGTCGTATGCATAGCGTCGACTGGTGCACCTAGATCCAGGTTGGAACCCAACTTGATGGCGTCTCGCGCTGAAACTGCCTGGAAATGGCAGCTACAAAAATCTTTGCAGTAATTCCTATCTCCGCACGCGTTCTGTGTCACCTCGTGGAGCCAGAAAGTCAATTTTCATACAAAACCTTCGGACTTTAGGTGGAATTTTGTCCACACCAGGCACCTCTTTATTGCACCGACGATTCTTTCCTTCCTTCGTGCCCGACACTGCTGATGCTGTAATGGGCTAAAACCCGTTGTAGTGCGGAGGGGGGGAAGGAGCGATAGAGGATTCGAATCCCTCGCGCCCGTGGTATGTCTGGCATTCATATCGTGGACAGTCATTCAGTGCATACGGACTACCATTACGTTGACCAATAAGCCTTTAGAGTTTGAATGACGAATGCAACGGCATTTCAGATCTAGCCTCATGCAGGCGGCCATGTCAGCTCAATAGTTTTTATGCTTCTCTACAACTGTTTTTTACCCGTCCTTTTTGAAGCCAGGGAAAGAAGTTCCCGTTGGAGGATTTAGCTCAAACTGCAGTGCTTTGGCTGCCGCTAATTGTATCAGAAAAATCCGCAAAAGTGTTTTGCAAGCTGAAAACTTAAATTATAACCGCTTACTACTGCCATCAAATTCGACTACAGTGTGATATCGTATTTCAGCGCACAGAGCCCTGGCTGCGCCGGGTTTTCGCATAAATTTGATGACATCAAAATGGCTTGCATGGACTTCAATGCCCGACCAGTTTTGGCACTATGCATCGATCTGCGGTTACGATCTTAGCTAAGAAATCTTGCGCCAGTTGGAACGTATTCAATCTGCCTAACTGTCTTGTGATCGAGAACCAAGCCAACAGGGTGATTGTTTGACGAATCGTGTGACTCGTCCACTCATCACAGCATCCGGCCCAAAGCAGAAAAATCAGTAGGGGAGTCTTTCGATTTGCTTCTGTCTCTGCAAAATAGGACGGTTCTCTACTCGCATTAGTGAACGGCAGATATTAATGTGCAGACTGAAATAACCAGAGGGCTAGTAAAGTTACCCTATCGTGCATAAGCAAGTCCAAGTTATTGGCTTAATCACTCGCAATCAGTGCGTAGCCTGTCAGTTTCATGTGCCGTATCGTCCAACTGTATCCAACAGAGGAGTCGCATGGGTCGCGTGCAGTTGAGGGTAGTGGGCATCCCCATAACGGAGGTAACCTTGTGCTAAAACTTACGAGGTACCTACTCGTAATGTCACTTAAGCCCTGACCTCGAAAAATTTCGCACAAGGTTGCTCCTGATATTAGGTCTGTGTGTAGTAATGCCTTTACCTGCATTTCATCCTCTCGAAGCTTTTCAAGCGATTTAAGTCAGGGATTCCCACCGCCGGCAGAAATCTACTGATAAAGTCCTCGTGCGGTCAAACTGTGGGTACCAGGGTCGAGGATCACTCGAAATCATGAATTATAATGCCTGACTTTCGTTCCCAATTGAGTAGTGACAGGAGTGGTGGAGTGCGTCAGTTCCTGCAGATGCAGCAGGGCGGGATCGCAATGTCCGAATCGGACAATTTAACGAGGTTTCTAGGGGATTTCAGGTACTAGCGGGTCTCAACGGCCGCTGGGATTATTGGTTAGGGATTGTATCCCTCTAGGGCTTTAACTCAAGAGTTTAGTCATAAGTCAACAATGGTAAGTGAACTTGTATAGTGGTGGTTTATGGTTTCTTTTCAAAAGCGCCATCATTGTGCTTTTGTCCTGTGTTTTAAGGCAGTCAGCCCTTAGTCCTATCGTCCTATTAACGTCACGCCTGGTCAACAAATGTCGATTTGTGAAATTGGTAATCATTCGCCGAGAGCGTCCGCTATCCATGAACATGTTGGGTGGCTGGCAGATAGGCTAACAAGTTAGGTCTTTTTATATCCGAATTCCCACTAACAGAAGCCTGCACTGTAGTAAAACGCATTATTCCTGATATCCCATCACAAATCAGTCGGCGCCGTTCTGACTATCCTTCTTGAAGTTATTTCGGAAAGTTTTGCCACGAATCCTTCAAATAATTGCAAGGCTGGCTATTTGTTTTCTTTTTGATCCCACATTATCACCCCCAACAGAGAGGCTTGATTTCACCTGGATCTCTTTATGCGGTGCATGTTTTGGAGTGAACACCGACGGTCTAGCCTTCACGGTCATGAGACATTTACCAGGAGGTCAATAGTTTAAGCTCGTTCTCTATCCGAACATGATCTCTGAAATGCAGCGAGTAAGGCGCATGACTGCCTAGTGCTTTATGGTATTCATAACCGGGTTTTTACTCGTCCGACTCTTACAGTAGATTGCATAACTCATTAAATCTCATGGTTTTCGGAGAAAGATGCCTGGAGTGGCTTTTTCATCTTGGAGCAGGCAGTTGCCTTGCACTCCAACTCAGTATTCTATGTTTTCCATGAGACTCAATCCATCTGAAACTGAGATAACCAACCCTGTCGTTGGCTGCTCCATGTCTATCGCACAAATTTGACTGGGCGTCCAATCACTCGAAGATTAACCCTTGCCAGCGTAAACTTTACGCTCAGTCTACGTCGCAACTGAAATCTATTGACGACATTGTTTGAGCTCGCTACAGAGCTGTATTTGCGTCTTAAAATGAACTTTGTTGACTGTTTAGGCAGATGGTTCAAATACACTCAGTGTTAAGTAGGAGGGCTTTTTATTGAGACGTCACTTTTTCGGCAATCCACTTACATGGGAATTTTCGTATCTCGCACATCGTCTCAGCCTATTTTTGTTCCCTATCTATTGATTATACTTCTTTGTTTATTTGAACTACAATACTGAGGTCATCAGCACATTACTTTGCCATCGTTTGGAAGGAAATAAATATTGTGACTCATCCGGCAACGATTCTTCTTGAGGCTGACAGTCGCAGTTTTCGGTTATTGTGTAACTTTTGTAATGTTCCAGTGTTTTTCTGATTTGCGTACCTATTTTTTATCAGCGGTGAATGGAGGACTTTTTGTTGAGAATGCTAAGATGCTGTTTTGAAAAATAAATCATATATATATATATATATTGACAAAGTGGAACCGACAAAGACAAGAGAAACCTGAATGGCCATTTCTGGCTTATTAGCCGTCATCAGCCAGTCATACCCAATCCAAAGTGTGGAACACCTGGGATTCGAACCCGCGACCTTTGGTAATTGAATCGAACGCTCTCACCATTGAGCCACGGGCTCGTTGCTTTGTTGACACTTTGTCAACATATGCTACATGTCGCTATGCGACCGCCTGCGAGGGCTCTAAAGTGAGCTCCCGGGCACAATGGAACATACATGTTCCTTTAAGCAGATCGGTGAGCCGCACCCTATCATCATATTCCCGATCGCAACCGACAAAAGCAACGAGCCCGTGGCTCAATGGTAGATGCTGTTTTGAAAATAAATTATATATATATATATAAGTCAAACAAGTGCGTATCACTCACTGATGTGGTTAGGATCTCACTCGATCCCATTTGTCCGCCCGCCCGCCAGCTAGCTACCGGCGATAAACGAACGTTGTGTCATAGGACACATACCATATATAGCACAAAATATGTTGCTAGGGCGCAACAGGCAAGACGCAGACAGCTGTTTCACGGTCGTTACCGATCATCAGTACGTCATATGCCTTGTGCAGTGAGGTACATAAACAAGTCAAACAAGTGCACTGCACAAGACATATGACGTACTGATGATCGGTAACGACCGTGAAAACAGCTCTCTGCGTCTTGACTGTTGCACCTTGCTAGCTATATCTATATATATTTAATGCTATATATATATATATATATATATATATATATATATATATATATATATATATATATATATATATATATATATAAAGCTGAAGACTCAGAATGAATGCCAATTATCAGGGACGAAGGTTTTATTTTCCTGAGCTTTTTGGGTTCCAACGGGAGCCAATTAGAAGCAATGGAAAAATAAGCAATATGTAAAGGGTCTTTCAACCAAGCACCGGTCGCCCAGGATCATATCCAAATGCTTTTTGTATAGCTTTATAAGTAGGCGAGAATCAGATACAGTGGTTTACAGAATTCGCGTCGTGACTGCAGGCTTCTTTGCCGATGGATTTTTTTCTGCTAGCCGGAAAGATTAAAGGGCTTAACTCCGCGTCGTAGTTACCGAGCATACGTTTTACTTAGCTGCAGAATGCGAGTTGTCCGAGGCGTGAATGTTTGCCTTTTCAGATTTCTGTCTGCTCAGAGCCTTACGGGAAAGCTGTCTTAGCCGATTTGAAAAAGTGTTAGATGTGAAAGAGGGCGCTACCAAAAGGCGGCAAAATGCAAATTTGACGGGATGGTAAAAGTCTTAAGTTAATTGGTGAAAAACTAAGGTGTTAACATCCGAAACTTCCAAAAAACATCTTTAACTCTCAAAAACCAAATACTTTAACTACCCAGTCCCTTAAGACGCGTTGAAACTTATAATGGTGAGTCACCGAAAAAGAACTCCAGTAATGCAGGTGGTTTATCGTTAAATTCCAAAGAAGGATGCAATGTCCCTGTCTTAACGCTAAACTGAACCCTACTCGGAACTTTAACACTAGTCCTAATCCCCTGACTTTTTGCAAAGACTATGACCAGGCCTCCGTGTGGAATCGCCACGGTATTCACCTAAACACCAAACTGAAGATGCACAAGACCGTCGTCTTGACGACACTCCTTTACGGAGCGGAGACCTGGACGGTCTACTCGAACCAAGCCAGGAAGCTGAATCACTTCCATCTTAGCTGCCTCCGCAGAATACTGAAACTGAGATGGCAAGACAGGATCCCGGACACGGAAGTCCTGGAGCGGACCGGAATCCTCAGCATCCACGCCATGCTGAGGTAAGTTCAACTGCGATGGAGCTGCCACCTGGTGAGAAAAAGACGACGAACAACTACCCAATCGACTTTTTCTTCGATGTGACTACGGCTGGACACCGAGAGGATAGTCAGAAACGACGCTACGAGGACACTTTTGAAGAAATATCTGAAGCAACTGTAAATCAACCTGTTGACCTGAGAGCACGTCACCCAGGGTAGACCAGCATGGAGAAGATCCGCGAAGACTGTTGCAGCAATCTATGAGGCCAGCCAGATCGCCGCTGCTAAGGCCAAACCAGCGGCAAGCAACTCACAAGCCCATCAGATCAACACTGCCAATGTCCAATGCCTGCGAACGTGCCTACCTGGTCAACGCACATTCGCGCGTGAGTCGGCTAGTTCGGACCTCTTGGAACTCAATGCAACAAAAATCCCACAACATCAACCTCTGCCGCACCTGCTTCAGACCACGACGACGACTACCCCAACCACTGATAATCGCTTCATCGATAAACCCGCCGCACAAGATCACCGACACCTTCCTCCTACCCCCACCCTCTTGCGACGATCACGGCGGCGCAGACCCTCGCCCACTCCCGCCACCTCAACAGTTACCTCAGACTACCTGCCACCTGCTTCCTACAGACCACCACCGCCCCCAGTACCATCGATGGGGACTCGGTACTAACCTTTCCTCATTACCATCACACATTCACCTCAAACATCTGCCTGGTTGATCACTAGCGAATCCATCGCCCAGAGACCGGTGAACCAGTGCCAAAGCCTTAACATGCACCCGCTGCACCCGACTCAGCTTTCCACACTGCCTACACACGTTCACACACCGCATGGGCCTATTTGGTCACATGCGTCTCCATGAAAACCTGCGGTAGAACAACGCCGGCTATACCACATCAATACATTTCTCCTCATCAGCCTCTGCACCTCACATGATCACTGCAACACCACAAAAAAACATGCTCTCCGCATAGTTGATGGAGAGGCAAGTATGATCCTCGGCTCCTTCTCCATGTGACTCCTCTGTTGCATGTGTCATCTGAGTTTGAGACTATCACGGCGATCAGCGCCATGGGTTGTAAAGGTTGCCACCTGACAATTCCACTCAGACCTCGCAGTCAGTCCCATGTGTGTTGTTTTGGATTGGCTGACTTGTGATCTGCGAATCAGGCTGCGATGGCTCCTTCTTAACGTGACCTCTGGCTATCTCACACATGTGAGATGTAAGCCGTTCAACCCCTTGTTGTTTGAAACCCTGGTGCTTGTGTTTTGGAGGGTCAGGTCATGCACGTTCTACGCGTAGACGTCGTCATTAGGTATGTCGGCAGCTGCGCGCATTCCCTTACCCTATCCACTGACTGATGCGGACGGTGGCTGAGACCTGAGAACCAGTAAAGCGCATTTTCCTCCATATAAACAATATGATGCGCTCTTGACTATCCCGGTGCGCTAAAAAGCCGTTGCTTGGAAGGTTGCCAAATAACTCGAACCGCGCGGTCAGCCCGGTATGTTTTTGTGTAAAGTGGTCAACTGAGAGTCAGGCTGCAAAGGCTCCTAATTTTTGTCTCTATGGCACCCCCACTCCATGGGATCCGAGCCAGGTGTGGCGTCACATAAGGGGTGGCTCCAGCCGCCGCCAGCTTCCTGCGCCCTCTGCCGCCTCTGGCCTTATTGACTCTGTCATGACAAAGGGCAGGTGGGTGAGGAGGAAAAGAGTGCGGTAGATGCAGCACAAGTCTACTTTCACTATAATCTAACTCATGCTAGAGGTCGCCGTGGTTGCTTCCAGCCTGCCGCGGAGCACTGAAATGGACATTGTCGAACTCGGTGATCCAGCTGTCATATAATCCAGCCTTTTACATCACAGGTACTAGTTAAAAATTCCAGACACGGGTTTCGCCGATATTCTGCAGCTGCATGACGCAGCTCGGAAGTGGT